>BQNB010162476.1:0-14556 GCA_026074375.1 Tanacetum coccineum | reverse complement strand
ATATAAATAAAAATTAATTATAATAATAATTAAATAATAACAAAATAATTAATAATAATAATAATAATTTATTTTTGATGATAAAAATATCAAATTCCATGAAATTATAAACATTTTATCCACTTTACTATGGAATGTTGAATCCACACATAAAGGATTTTGAGGTATTTTCATTACATTTCATTTGCCAACCAAATACACTTTGGAAAGGAATTTAGATTGTGAATTCTTTGAATCTGTCAACCAAACACGTTATGAAATGAAATTAGATTTTAATTCTATCACATTCATAAAGATTCCGCAAACCAAACTAGGCTTTATACAATTGTTGAAAATGGTTTAGAGAAAATCGTAAGACACTTAAAAAACCAAAACAAAGTTTTGTCAATTAAGATAAAAAAATTAGAATTTTAAAACCAAAAATAACATTTATTTGGTGGCAAAAAAAATCAATATTTTAAATTTAAAACCACTAATCTAAACATAAGGTTTAGGATGGTATTTTTGTCAAATCACTTTAATGATTTTTAAGTTTAAATTTAAAATGTATGAGGGAGGTTATATTGGATACCTTTTTTTTTAATATCGGGGAACCGATCTCAGCCTTTCATCTAAAAACAATCAATGAATAATACACTTTTATTAATTAAAAAAAAGAAACATTATAAAAAAAGCGGAAGGGCATATCGGTCAATTCACCTCACACACCTACCACTCCTCCGATCACTCACATCAGTCTCATTTATCTCTCACCAAACACACAGTAAAACACACACAAAACACATAGTTTTACACCAATCAAAAAATACACACACTAAAAACACACATACACATCATAAATCATCCACGAATCGCATCAAAATATTTGATATATGAATGTTGATCTTTTTTTATTGATATTGTTGTGTTGACTGGCTTTGTTTATATTTGTTATTTGGTCATCAACGATCGACGCACGAAATTAATAATGTTTATCCGGATGACGTATGAATTAGTGTTGAACTACTGTTGTTGCCTGGTTATTGTACAACTGAATAGGTGAGATATTGTGATCATAGTAATTGATTGTTATCGTTATTGTTTACTGATATTTTTTTTGGAATATTGTTATTGCTATTTTATTTGAGTGATTCATATTTAGTTGAAATTTTGTGATTCTAATGAACGTTGGTCTTAAACTCTATTTTTGTTGTTATTTACTTGATTATGGATCCATCATGTTAGAAATTAGCGATTGGATTTTGTTTGAATGATTCACGTATGCTTTGTGCTTGACATATAATATTGAATCATTCAAAAGTTGTGTTTAAATGACGGACTCTTGTGATTATTAATTATATAAAAGAAAGAAAGCATCATATATGATTTACTTAAATATGAACGTTACTTAACCGATTAGATATTATTAGACGTTGAGAGCCATGTTAGTCTTATGTATTCACGTTCGTGAACAAACTAGCAAAACTGTGATTTATGATTATATACAACATAATCACCAAATTATTCACACTATGTGATAATCGACAACTCAAAATCAGCGCAGACATATGATACAAAATACAAGTAAGTCTCTGATCTCTTGGTGAGTAAATAAAAGTTAGTTGTGTGTATAATATCATGTATGATAATCTATTTGAAAGTCAACTTTAACACTATATTATATCATATATGATAATGTGCTTAAAAATAAAATCAAATCTTTTTATTTGTGTAGAGAAAGCTGGTTTCAAGGCATCTTGAACACCACAAGCATCCAAAGAATTAAAGAAGTAGAAAAAACCTAACAATCATGAGACCAAAATGTCTACAAAAGCCAACATTTCCAACCGAAGTACAAGAACAACTGCAAGACATGATCAGAATGAGAGTAAAATTTGCAACAAAAATGTTGATGCATGAGATTAACCTTTACCGAGAAAAGATCAGTGAAGAAACTCATGAATTCGTAAAGGCGCACACAGACAAAATGTAATCTTCATTTATTTTCTGATGATCTTTATATGAAGTTTTGACGTCTATGGACGATTTTGTAGACCATGTGAAACTGGTACAATGTCTTGCTAAAAATGGTTTAACTTTGTTGGTACTATGTCGTCATGTTTTATGCTGAAATGAAAATGACAAAACATCTGTCAAATGTGATTTTGGATACTATGTCTATTTTGTTTAAGTTTTATTACACATATTCATAGTCACTTGTAAAAATAGCATTAGAACTGGAAACATGTTATCATTGTTTAAATATCAAACATGATAGTTGATAAATCAGTGATGATCATGTTAAATCACATGTGATTTATGAAAGAAATCACATATGATAGTTTGTTATCAACTTGTAAAATACAAATATCATATATGATCATTCAAATTTAAAAGAAATTAATGTAAAATCACATGTGATTTCCTAGAATATCACATGTGATATATAATAGATTCACATTCATGTAATATCAAAAACAACAAAAGTCAAGTGAAAAAGAATTTATAACACTTGTTCATATAACAATCAAACATAAAAAGAGTACTTTTAGACAACAACTTTGTAGGATATCATATTTCACAGCCCGGAGATGATTCTTGGATTTGGCTAGTTTCTAGAGAGAGAAACACATGGAGAGGTTTTTCTAGAGAGAGAAACTATATGTGTAAAATGGAAAATGAATAATGACTAGCTACCTCTTCCAAAGTTGGAAGAGGTATTTATAGTTCTTACAAATACAGGGTATTAGTACCCGGTTCAAAACCAAAAATCATACGATTAACTATTAAACTACGAGCTATAATAAACAGTAAAATACACAGGGTGACCGAGTCTTTTTCTAATATCTAACAATCTCCCCCTAAGGGAGGTCACCCCTGAAAATACTAAACTTAATCACTTCAGTCTTTAGCTCGTAGACATTTGATTCTTCATTTGATATCTTGTACATTTGGGGTAGTGATCTTTTGATTCATCATTGACTTGTCTTTGATTGTGATCTTGAGCTTTCTTGAGATCATCGGCCAAACATAATCTTACATCATCTTGTAATGGATCGCCATCTTGTGCACTTGTGAAGAAATAAACGATATCAGAGTTTGCGGAAGCTTTGACACCTTTATGAGATCTTTCATAACTTCATAACAAGTGTAGGTCGTGTCTGAGCATTCAGTTATTCACTTGACATTTCTGGTACTGGTATCTCCATCTCCATCTCCATCTTTAAATTATCCTATAATGAAACAGTTAGCAATAAAGAGAAAATTGATTTGAAAAATCAGTCTACTAAGTGTTTCTTAGAAACTATTTTGTAACACTTCAAAGATTGATTGTATTATCAAAATGAACAATAACCGGTCAATTCTTATACAAAACAGTTTGATTCACACAGAATCGCACCATCGTTTCTTTCCAGTTGACACAAGTTTGTTTGATGTTGGCTCTAGCAGGATTTCCATCTTCATTGTGAAAAACCATCGTTTCACTCGGATGTTCTGGCAATATCACAAGGATAATGCGTAGGAATCTTAGGATAGACTTGTTTCCACAGTGTAGTGAAAGCCAAAGAATTTGGATACGTGTCCTAACGAATAATGGACCTCTTGGCTCTAGACCTTAATAGTGCGTTATGGTTCTAGTAATCTGAGGCTGGAGCGACTGCCACCTGTTCAATAACAACCTAACTCAGAGTGAGAAAGTCAATAAGATAACGTGTTTTAGTCTCCGAGAGAATTGAAACAAAAATCTTTTGAAAGATCTGAGTGGCTTAGAGGGTTGTGCATTGCAGTCACTTGGTCCATGATGTTCGACTCAATGTCAGCAATCATCTTAGTGATATCTGGCAGCATATGTATTGAACCCGGTTTCTGCCTAAGTGAATGAGGGCTTCTTCCTTTAACACCCTTTATCTTACAATTCCTTATAATTCTTCAACCCCTTCAGTGCTTACCGAGACTTCATGACTAGAACCTTGTTGGGTTTATACCCAGTAACTACTCCATCTCAGTCGACAATTTTTCCCTTATTCACGCTTTTACTCTTTTACATGTCATACCTAAGGAACTCTACACTAACTAGTGATTGTCCCCTGGGTAGTCCCTCCGTTTAAGGCTGGATCATTGGGAATAGTACCTAACCTTACAAACCTTATAATTCCAATTAAGTAAAATGCATGAGTCGTCCTTTTGTACCAGTTCACCTTTCCATAAAACCAATTGAAAATTCCAACTAAGGTCCATATGATATAAATATCAAGCGTTTAGTACCCTCGATCAGTGTTGGATTTTTCAAAACACTCCCCCTTAAAAATGTGCTTCATATTCGAAATTGTTTTTAGCACGTTTGTGCGGAGTATCTGAGTCCTAATAATCACTGTTGATTATTATACACATGAATTAATCACATATTCTCCTCTTATCAAAAATTTTAAAACCCTTTGACATTTTGGATATCAATTGATTTAAATATGTTATAAAATTTGGGAGAAAAGTGTGGCCTTAATTCGCAAGTCATGTAAGAAACATATAACTGCTCCCCCTCAATCGTTGAGGGATATAAATTACTCCTACACTTAGTCATCAAAAGATTAACTACTTACTAATGTACAAGGTATATTATTCACAATAAGAAATAAAAATTGACCTTTTGATTGTAACGACGATGTCGTCACGTTGTTCTGTTGATCAGCCTGTAGTCAATATCTCTTATTCTTCCTCCAACAAAGCTTTCTAGACTTCGATAGATCATTCTGATCTGTAGCATTTCTCGATGTCCAGTGATGAAGACCTTTGCTTTTTCTCTTGTCATCCTCTGACCACTCCCAGTCTCCATGCCCTTATTGTACTCAAGCCACCATATGAAAGTCTTTAACCATGATGTCCTATTTATACCAGTACTCTTGTCAACGTCCAAACACTAAACTTTTTACTCATTCAGCCTCATCAACTTTCTTTGATCATTTCTGTCTCTGTAGACAACGGCTCTTGGCATAGGACTATCGGGTAATCTTCTTTGAAGTGATAGTCGGCGAGTCATCCCAATTTGGACATTCAAGGTTGATCTTTGTTTGATAACTTTCAATCCCGAGCTGTAAGTCTCCCACACGATTCCTGATCACCAGGTTTCTTATCCACATGTTGACTGCTGTGTGAAGACTAGTCTTGTCTGTCTTGGGCAGATGGTTGAGCCTTTTACTGAATATTGATTAGGAACAGATCTTCAAAATCATTGGATGAAGATTTTCTGAAATCCGTTTCGAGATCTTGTACTCTTTTGTAATCAGCACGGCGTAGAATTCACTCTCTTAGGTAGTTGTATCATTATTTTTGGGAATACCTTGACACTGATCACACTGAGAATTTGCATATGCGACGTGACGCATTACGATCAAGGGCTCACTGTGTTATTGATGTAATTCCCTTCTCCTAAAACCAGCCATTGCGTGATGCCATAAGCCCGCACTGAGGTCATATTCCGTTCACTTTCAACCCACAAAGATGGAACTAATTCTTCAAGGCCAAAGTCTAGGTAACGAGCGGCTTTGAGCTTGGATATGGATAAGGCAATTTTTCGCTCTTTGTCACCTGTCAGAAGATAATCCAGATCCTTATTGAAGAAAGAAATGTGGTTTGTATAGTTTTTACCTGACCTGGTTTTCCCTCTTAAGGCAGTGGTTCAATATATATCTCAGAATTTGATGACCCTCAGGATTACTCAAATCAACCTTATTTTGTCCAGGCACTTATGGCATTCATCCATCTGATATTGAAGAAAGACGCTGTTCTTATGAAAGGCTTTAACAAGGTTGAAAGCTGGACCTTCTAAATCAGCTCTTGCAGAGCTTCTCTTTCCTTTCTTCTGCAGAACCATTGATGAAACGAACCAATATCATATGTCTTCCGTTGAAGCTGTTCTCCTCAAGAACTTTTATAACGATTGTGCGTATGATTTGCCAGTTATCCTCTGGTTTCGGAACTCATTCGAGGGAATGGTCCATTCTGGTTCAGAATAGCATGGTCTCTCGCTTTTCTGGAATCGGCTTAAACCACTAGTGTCGACACCTGGGAATGTGTGCGATGTCAGTGTCCTCCATATCGTGAGTCATTCCCTTCATCCCTGCATTGGAATGCCATCTGAAGATGTTCAAATGTTCTGATTCGGGTCAGATTATGTGCATCGAAGAGTCCAACACCAGCATTCTCTTGTGTCAGTGACTGCCATCCAGTTGAGGTGAGAGTGGGATGGATGTTGTTTGGTAGCAGATGCATCAGACTCCCTTGGTTTCTTTGAACTTTGGTCATCATCTTTTGGAGGAGGTTGGCGGACCCAGAAGCAGCAGAGGTCAGATCTTATTCCTTTGTCGACTGACCTGGTTTTGATCCAGCTGTAGGACTTCATCATCATCATCGTCTTCATCATCATCACTATCATGCTTTCTCTGTTTCTTTCACCTTGTCTTGCAACTTCTTTCCATGACGTCTTCATCTGCTATCAAAGCTTCCATAAGGTGCATGGTATATATGGTAGTTGGCAGTATTTCTGTTTGCATACTTGATCTTATTCATGTGCTTGAAGAGAGCACTCTTTAGATCAAATTCTTCAAGATCAGCTTTATCAGTTGACCTGATTGAGTAAGTTAATCTTGTTTTCTCCTCACCTTGTTCCTTTTTTGGATCTGATAATCCGTCCTTCGGACTCTTTCAGATCGTGATTCTGGAATAGACTCTGGGCCAGGCAGCACTGAGTATTTCTCGATTAAATCTGCAGTGTGTCGTTCAAGAACCTTAAGTAGAGCATCATCAAGTTTTGTTCCTAGATATTTATCAACATCCGTAGAACTTGGGATCTAAGTGAAGCCAAAACAACAGAAGTGATCAGTCTTCTTCACTTCAGACATCTCTTGCTCCAATCTTGCCACTCTTAGCTGAAGGGCGATGAATGGAGTGATTTCAGGGAGAGATGTGGTGATTGTTGTAGCTTCCGTGTTGATTGGTGGAGGAGTGACCAGTAATGACGGCTTAGAAGATGACATCTGTGAAGAGAGCAATCACTGGAGGAGTTGACGTTACTGTCTGATTTGGATCAGGTATGGTGGACTCAGACTCCTCTCAACTGTTAGATTTCTCCTGATCATCTTCGGAAGGTTTGATCATAAAGAAATTGATCTCCAAATTTAAAAGTGTCCATCGAATTTTCATGGAAGACATAGAACCAGAATGACTTTCTGTTTTATCATCGATGACACGTTCTTCTGTATAGTCTGCAGGTTTTTCATGAGAACCTTTGGAAGGCTAGTAGCGAGGACTTCATCATCCAGTGCCCTCAGGGTTGTCCCCAAGAACACATGTAATTTTCCAGAGTCTGATCCAGTCTGGTCTTCTTTCATGGGCTCAGGGTCTGGTCCAGCCAGAGCCTCATGTGCTTTTTCAGGGTCTGATACAGGAAGCTACTCCTGAGTTTACGGTAGACGAGTCAACTCTTTACCTTGATCTTTATCACCTATAGGAGCACGGTTTCTGTTCCACTTTCTGTTCATTCTGAACAGAGTTTGAGAAGATTCATGGATAAACTTTCTCTGATGTGTCATCTTCAGGTTGAGAAGAGGGTCCAGTTGTTGAATCATGAGGAGATTGATCACGCCTAACAAGGATAAACTGATCCGTTGTTCTTTTCTTCTTTGACAAATCGATTAGGGAATGAGCTAATTGTTCTTTGGTTACAATGGCCTTTCCCTTGCCCACTACTTCATGCAGTTTGGAAGTTGTTTTCGATACTGGATCCCTGATCGTTACACCTCCAACAGGTGCCCGACCTTGTGGCAGAAAGCTGGATCCAACTAAGCTTAAATAGATCGTTCCAAGTCAGCATCATCACCTTCTCCTTCTCCCTTTTCTTGATGTGCTTCCAAACTCATCTTCTTAGCCAGTTCGAGATCAGGATCATTACCTTCTTCTTGAGTAATAGATTCTTGTTGAGCTTCATCATCTTCGTCAACAAGTTGGAAAGTAGGCTTTCCCTTTCTAACTTTCTGTGGAAGCTTACGCTTGGAAGGTTTCTTTGTCGGAGGAGGAGCTGGCTTGGATTGTTTGACTGGAGTGGTGGTTGTGGGCTTTTTGGGTGTAGCACGCTTTTGTTGCAGGTGCACGCTTGCACTTTCTTGATGGGGTTTTTTTCCTTTGTATTCTTCAGCAACCTTTTCCAGATACTTGAATAATACGAGGATTGTTGTGAATGGGCTTTAGTTATCAGGGGATCGGAATTCCATTCCAAACACTTCAACTGACTCACCTTTAGGGACAAACTTGAGATTTCCTTAAAAAAAAATTAAAATATAATCATCTCCATATTGATGAACAGTAGAATCAGACGTCCGAAGGATGTTGGTTATTGCTTTCCAAGTAGTAGATTATCACCTTGGAAAACGCCCATAGAGATGATAGAGGAGCTTCCTTCTTCTTTTGTTCTTCAGACTAGCTTTGTGGCTTGCTTTTGGGAGAAAAATGTCCTGGATCCCCTGAGTTAACTCTTCCCATAACACTCTCAAGAACAACATTAGTTTGAGTTGACGATTTCCCCCACAGCATTGCAAACTGGGTGTCTGGTTTGTCACTGCTAAGAAGTCTTTCCTGTCAAGCACTGGTTATTAAGGATAGAATTGCCCTCCATGTTATACACATAATTCACCCATAAATAATTTTTTTTTTTTTTTTTTTAAATTTTTTTTTAAAAAGTTTGTGTTTTTTTAATATACTTATAACAATATAATAATAAAATATTTTTTTATAAAAAATAAGTATTAATATAATATATAAAACCCAATCAATTCTCAAGGCAGACAAAATCAACCGGATCATATACCCCTACTCATAACAAAATCAACACTCGGTACCCAGACGGGTGGTAACTCAATTATGGGAGGAGAGTCGTTAGACATGAGTAATTGCTAATACCTTTCTGAGCAGATCAAGCACTTAGAACGAACATTATTCAGTCAACTTGACAACTCTAAAACCCCCAGTCTTCTCGTTAAATGACCTTGTTTTCCAGAACTGTTGCAGGTAGATACAGGAACATTTGCTGAGGCAGTGAATGCTTGGAAGAATTGGTATTACTCAGATGACTACTGATAACTGAAAAGATGGGTTCTTTTAATTTCTTTTGTGCATTGAAAAGAAGTTGCCTTTTCCCATTAGTAACACGAGAGCGAGGTTACCATCTGCTCATCTGTTCTTGTAGGAGGTTGAGTGGGAACATTTTGTTCTGCCATCGTATTCTGCAAAAGAGTATTTAACAAAGAAGACAAACATTGCAGAGAAACGATGTTAGAGAGAACTTTGGCATTGATTAAAGTCATGTCATTCACGATTGATTAAAAACAGAGGTAACTCTGGTTGATTATAATCTACTAATTGATCCAACAGATCAAATTACTTGTTAATTAGCCCGGAAGGGTTTAGAAAGCAACTGGGTTCATTCGAAGGGCCTTGATAGATTTAATGGGCCAATTGGCCCAACATATAGAAACTTCCCAAACCCGCGCCAGGCAGAATGCCAACTCGCCGTTAGGAGAATCGAGCAAACCGCCGCGAAAAGGGGCGGGTTGAATATTTTAATAAATAAAAATATTCGACCAAACCGCCGAGAGACGGCGGTTTACCTGTTGGAATAAAATAATAGAAAATTATGGCAACCCGCTGTTATTCAACCCCTGAGGCGCAACTCGCCATTCGACAACTCGCTGTGAGTCAACCCGCCTTTAAGCAACCCGCTGTAATCAACCCGCCGTTAGGACAACTCGCTTTTATATAACCCGCCGTAGCAACTCGTTGTTAATCAATCCCTGGTTATTGCAACCCGCCGTTAGGCAACTCGCTGTGAATTAACCCGCCGTTTGGCAACTCGCTGTTAATCAACCCGCCATATGAACCAGCGGGTTGAGTAAGTTATTAAAGAATAATAAAATAATCAACTCGCCACCTAGAAACATAAGCAACTCGCCACTCGGACTGGATTCTTAAAATTCAAACCACGCACCTCCTTTGTCTAACCTAATCACATCCTAAGGCATTCCTAGGCTATCCTACGCATAAGACACACATTACTCCTGACTTTTTCTTTCTAAAAGTCAACCCGCCATTAAGAAACAAGGGCAAATCATTCATTATTGTTTGGGATATAAATCCACACATCAAAACTTATTCATATATACCTTATGAACAATTCCCAGCTCAAATGGCACATCCTTACAACACTACATTGGTATTCTTATGTAAAACGACCCTAGATCTAATTTTTATACACTTTTTACTGTGTTTTCATTCGATTCCTTTGATATACACACTGAATAAATGATATAGATTAAGGACCGATACATACCTTTGCAAGAAACACTGGAAATCAAAGATTCGAGGTTTGGTTCTTGGCGGCGAGTTGCGTGAAAGAGAGAGTGTGTGTTTTGTCGATGACTCGATTTTTGAAAGGTTGACCCAATAGCCAACTCGCCGCACTTATTCTCCTAAGTTAGAAAGTTTAGCAATTCAGTCCCTTAGGTTCCATCTTCTTTTATTTTTTGTTTAAGTATTTCTAAGGCTTTTCTAAGATAAGGCAATTTAGCCAACAAGTTTTCCCTATTGGTTTTATAAGCTAGGAAACAAAGAGCAAATCTTTTTAAACCCTAATCATTACAACACTAATAACTTTGGACCTTTGAGTTAAAATTACTTAACTCCCCTTCAGAGTATTAAACTAATAGAATCCACAAACCATCTATATAGATTACACTTTCATACATCCAACATCATTTAGAACCCCTTAGATTTTTCCCATAACTCTCCCCTCAAACAATGACCGTTTTCTATGAAAGAGCGGTAGTCTTTATTGAGAGGAAAAAGATCAGGCAACATCTCTTCCTTATCATTGTTTTAACTATACTCCCCAAAAGCAATGATATAAAGTAAGCCATGCCCAGACCTCAAACCAGGTACAATTTGAAGTAATTGCAAGCCTTTTAGTAATTCCAAATGACTTAAAATATTTCCTAAGTATTTTCTTATTATTAGTATTAATTAATTTTAATTTAAAGAAAAATATTTCCTAAGAATATAATTTTTTTTTTTTTACAAAGGATACACGAAGACATTTTGTTTACTCATCCTCTCCTTCTTGAAGACGTCTGAGAGTTTTAGGGGTCAAACTCTTCATGCCTAGGCGTGGAAGAAGAAATTCGAACCGTTCTCTTGGTAATGCTTTGGTGAGAATGTCTGCAAGCTGATAATTCGTTTCCACGAAGTAGAGTTCAACCACTCTATTTATTCCACTTTCACTCTGGATGAAAGGGTGCCGTAGTCGATGTGTGTTAGAGCGAGAGTGCTGGACGTTGTTTACAGCAAAGGAGCAATAGCACTTTTGATATCACCGTAATAGATTTTATTGAATCAAATCGTATTACTTTGAGCTGTGAATCGCATCCAAAGGATTGAGCACAACATCCTGAACATGGCTGATGTATATAGCCTCTGTGGATGATATGGCCAATGCTTTCTTTGCTTCTTTATGACCCAGCTAACCAATCTATCTCTAAGAAACTGAGACTTCCCGCGTACTTCTGTCTTGAATCTTGACATCCCGCAATGATCCGCATCTGCATAAAGTTGTTAGTGACATGGCATTGTCTTTCGATACCAAAGACCTCATGTTAATGGTTCCTTTCAAAGTACCTGAAAGACACCGTTTGATAGCTTCAAAGTGCTTTTGGTAGGACTTCGCCTGATATCTAGCACATGCAAACGGCGAATACAAGGTCCAGGTCACAAGCTGTAAGGTACATAAGGAGCCACCATTCCCTGAATCGAGTTTGGTCAACTGAATCCCCATAGAGATCCTCGTCCAGTTTCAAATCGATCCACCATTGGTGTATCGACAGGTCAGAGAGATTCCATTCCAAATTTCTTTAAGGGTTTCGAGAGCAATCATTTTGCCTGGTAATAAAGAAGCCTTCGGACTTTGAGAAACTCGTAGACCTAAGAAAAAGACATTTGTCCCATCATCGCATTTGAAATTTGGAGCTCATCATCTTTTTAAAATATGTTACACGCATTATTGTAAACACCCTCCCAAATGGGTCGCAGCAGATAAGGATCCGGGCGTGTTACTTCAAGATCAACATTCACAAGATATAAAAAAAGAAACGACTACAAAAGATCGTTTAGATTGATACGAGTGGATTTAAATAAAAGACATATGACAAAGCTTATAGCTTTATCTTGTTCTATTTGTTTAATATTACCAAAGATGACATAGATTTCCCAAACAATATGCACATAAATCTTTAACAGTGCAAATCCAAAATAATCCAATGCATCCTTGGCACCTCGTGCCTATTGACCTCCTGAAAACATTGCTTAAAACGTCAACAAAAATGTTGGTGAATTCATAGGTTTATGTATTTAAATTATGCAGGACCGCAAGACTTTCCCGTGATGTTACAACATATGCCAACAATCACAAAACCAGATTACTGTTGCACTAAGCTCATGACACTGAAGCTCAACCTATATTTGCTATTTTAGCAGTTATTTTGCCCGTACAGATGTTGTAACCCGCAACATCCAAGTCCGACATGGTCAACGTTCGTTCCCGGTGATAGCTAATCACCCAAACGGGGAGGTTAATCCCAATAGATCTATTTATAACATTCGCGCTCACATAATGCAATTAACAACTACATCTATGCAATTGACAGTTCATGATAATGGGCTCAGGAGGGTTATCGCTACTTAGGCAAACACATAATCAATATATTTAAAACACTTGCGTCCAATTTATAAAACAAAGCATGCTTTCACCCTAAATAATAGTAAATCAGTAAAACTGTAAAAGTGGGGCTATGAACTCACCTTGAGTACTGATAGTCCAAATAATCACAGATAAAACGTCACGCAAGACGATAGATGCAACCTATTTAAATTAAGGTCGAATCAGTATTCAAGTATGTTGTCTAACAACAACTGTATATAATCCTATATAGTTATCATGGTACTATCGTTCGGGCTATCATAATTTAAGAGGTCATGACATGACCTTGAGTACTGATAGTCCAAATAATCACAGATAAAACGTCACGCAAGATGATAGATGCAACCTATTTAAATTAAGGTCGAATCAGTATTCAAGTATGTTGTCTAACAACAACTGTATATAATCCTATATAGTTATCATCGTACTATCGTTCGGGCTATCATAATTGAAGAGGTCATGACATGACGTACGAGGAAGCCTCATTATGAAATTCCCTAGTAATATAGCACTTCGATAACTAATAACATATATATATATATATATATATATATATATAGCTATATCACCATCTATTTGTTTAAGTAAAATCGTCGTTATAAAGTAAAAACGTTTATAAAGTACAAACAGCCCCTAAGATATTTATTTCCAAAATGTGTTTAAAACTTGTTTTTAGGACTTTTTAGAAACCCTAATTTTGTAGTTTTTAGGCACGTTTTCTAGCGTTTATGACGCTATGCTTGTATAAGACGAGTGATCATAAAAACACATTTTTTGGATTTTGAGATTCTGTGATGAATAGTGCTTGTTACGGTACAACAGTTATAAAAGTATTTTTATATTTTATTAAGTAAAAAGTCTTTGTCGTCTCTTTTGGGTATGCTCCGTTTTTTAGCGATTCTTTTGTCGAGCAGTTCTCGTAATTGAAGTTTTATCATTAGAGTGTTTTTAAAGTATAAGTATCTGTTGGTAATAGTACTTGTTTTTTTATAAAAATTTGTTTTATAAAAGTATAACTATCGTAACTTGTAATTAGCGTGTCTTCTTAGTTATTAATCCGGTTTTTTCGAATTTGGCATTTTAAGTCCGATTTTGGTTATTTTAGCTCATTTTTAAAGGTAAAAGGTATGTGTAATTAAGCACATACCAACAAACAGCCCCTAAGATATTTATTTCCAAAATGTGTTTAAAACTTGGTTTTAGGACTTTTTAGAACCCTAATTTGTTCATATATATGTTTACTCTTAAGCATCATGTTAAAACACTTATACATTCCTTTTAACATCATATTAGCATCCATATGGCATGTAAATAAGTTCACAAAACAATGATCATAAGTAAATATTCATTTTACATATTCAAAAGTACCCTAAATGGTGATTTAGCTAAATATAACATATGAACACATAAAATCTTAGTTATGAAATGATTAAGCTTTATATATAACCTTGTGTGGATGAGTAGAGATGAGAATAACAATCACACCACCTTGGCTTGAAAATATAAGGTGAAAACCCTAATTTTCCCAAGTAAACCCTTTTTTCCTTTTCTTGATCCCTTCCTTGCAAATGGTGAACCAACTCTTGAAAACACCTTAGAATACCTTAGATATGATGTGTGTATGCTTGTATAATGATAGAAAATCAAGCTATGGATTTTGTTTGGCAAGGGTTTTGAGCCGTGGGATATGGAGTGAACAAAGGAAGGATTTTGTGATTTTTTTAGCAAAGGAAATGTCTTGTGTGAGTTTTCTATGACCCTTGCATGCCTATTTATACTACTTG
>BQNB010162475.1:799-14556 GCA_026074375.1 Tanacetum coccineum | reverse complement strand
TTTTGATATATCCGTACCTGCACACACAAAACACAAATACAAGCATGTTTTTGCCTTTTTGGGTTTAATTGGGTCATTTTAGGTATTAACGGATATGTGTATTTTACACTTATCAGTGAGAAATGCCAACATCATCAAAGTATTGTTTAAGCACTTAATTCTTGAATTCTGTGCCATTGTCAGTTCTTACAATTATGACTAGAGCTTGAAGTAGGACTTGAATTTTCTTTAGGAATGTTTTGATCACTTATGGTGTTTCATCTTTTGATTTGAGGAAGTGGACCCAAGTATAACGAGAGTAGTCACCCACTATCACCAGAACATACCGCTTCCCATTTATGCTTTCGACTCTCATTGGCCCACATAAATCCATATGAAGCAAGTGTAGTCTCTGCTTTGAATTTGGAACAGGTTTGGGTGGGTAAGGAGCGTTTTTTATTTTCTCTTGCTCACATGACGGACATAGATGTTCTTTATGATATTTGAATTTCGGAAGACCGGTGACAAGATCGTTTTTAGCAAGATCATTTATGGTGTCAAAATTAAGGTGGGATAAACGTTGATGCCATAACCAAGACTTGGTTGATGTAGTACGAGCCATGAGACAAATAGGAGATACAGAGGCCATTTCATGAAGGTTGATTGTGTAAAGGTTTGTTGCACGATTTCCTTTTACTAAATCAACTCCTTCAAGATTTCTGACAAAGCAGGTGTTTCTTCAGAAAGAAACCTTTAGATCTTAATCACAAAACTAACCAACCGAGAACAGGTTGTGCCCCAAGCACTAAACGAAATAAACCCTTGTAATCAAAATATTTCCCCATTGAAGATCGCCATAACCCAAAATTGCAGCAATATGATCATTTCCAAAGCGAACAGTTCCCAAAAACTTCCAGACGAAATTAATGAGAAGCTTTAAATTCCTAGTCACATGCTTGGAATAACCCGAGTCGGCGCACCATAAACAAATTTAGATGACTTGCCAAGGAAAAAGTAGAAATTGGAAACCGTTTGCTTGTAGGTTCCTTAGGGTTAGAAGTACATGCATTATCACCTGTAGAGCTGTCAGACTGACACTCAGAGTCACTGGATTCAATTAATTTTCCTTTAAGATCAAAAAGTCCTCCAGTTGCTGACCACCTAAGGTAAATTCTAGGTTTCCTAGGCTTAGGTGAGGCAAGTCTTTCTTTAGACTCTACCTTCTTAGTTTTCTTGACTTTTGGCTTATGTTTCTTTTTTTTACAACATTTGAATAATTACCATTTTTGTTATCAGGATGAGAATTCATGTCATTCACATAATTAAACATACATACATCATGATTAGACGTAATTAAACATTGCTTACACATACCACAAACAACTTCAGATTTATCAATTCGAATATTAATCTTAATGTTATTACATTCAGATGACTTATGTTTTTTATTCTTAGAAAGCAGTAAATTCCTATGGTGTTCTTCTACTTCGACTTCATTATTCTTGATGCAACTACCCTTAGACGCATAGGGGACCCTATCATTCTTTGTATTGCTCCTAGGCTTTGGCCTTCTGGTCTTAGCAGTGTTGTCTACTCCTGTAGAAGATAAACCATTTGAGTTAGAATTAACATCTTTCTTTGTGATGACATGAGGTTGTGAAACAGTGATCGATTTTTTCATAACGCTTGCTTTAGCTTTGTTGATAGGCACAAAATTTTCCTCCCTAGAAGTCTTAGAGGGATTAATTCTAAACATTCCTGGGGCAATCACTTTATCATTTTTTATAACTTTTGATTCTTTGGTGGTAGGTACCGAGTTTGAAGTGACTTGTTTTGACAAATCAATCATCTCAACAACCTTGGGAACAAACTGAGTTTTTGGAAGTGGAGTCACAGAATAAAGTTTTATTCCCGATGTTGATTGATTTGCAAACTTAGTATTGGCACTCGTACCTTTGGTGGTGTCCTTTTGTTCAGAATCCTTATCAAATAACTTGGCTCTTAACTTAGCATTTTCATAAATTTTATCATTTAATTTGTCTTGCAAAGAGTCAGTTATAATTTTGGTTTGAGCCCATGTCACGTTGATAGAGTCAAAAAGGTTCTTGTAAGTCGTCTTAAGGTGTGCATTTTCTTTAGCATAATTCAAAACCTGAAACTCTAATGATACGTTCTCATCTTTTAGTTTCTGAGAAAAATGATCAAGAGTATCAGATGCACATTGAGTATCCATACTCTTACCCTTGAGATCTCCCAACTGAGCTTGCAACTGTTTGATTTGATGTTGCATGTTATTATAAGCTTTATCGTATGAAATTTTATCATATTTGCATTCTTCACATTTTTTGTACCAATCATTCCAAAGTTTAGCATATTCAGTTTCCTTTTTAATGATACATTTTTCAAACCTTTCTTTTGTACATTCAAGCTTAGTTTGGAGATCGGATGTTTCGACAACAGTAGGACGTTACACAATAGACATAATATCCTAACTGACAACTGCTCTTAAGAGACGCTCATTTTCTTTTTCCAAGACCGTGATCTTATCAAGAGATTCGTCAGCTTCTTTTGCAAGAGATTTAAAGTCTCGAACAAATTTAGCTGCCTCTTTCACAAAATGATTTTTGAAATTTTGTACTCTCGCGTCAACTTGGTTAGCGATAAGAGCAATTTCATCCTTAATGATCTTGTGGAATTCTTGATACGCCGGAGATGACCAATTTGTTATGTTTGCATTCATTCTATGTTTAATAACACTTTGAAGAGTCACAACAGTGTCTTTTACCTCATTTAAAAATTTCTAGGTAACACTTAGAGTATCATCCGAAAATTCATCATCATGTATTGAATTTTTTAGAAATTGTGTTTGAATCACTAGCCGTTATGGAAGTATTTAAAAAATACCTCTTTTCGTGACTTGGCCTTTTGAGAAACAAAAACCTCAAAAAGTTTATTAATTTTTGCATAATTTGCTGGTTTTATTTCTTTGTTCAATTGTTTCATTTTTAAACGACTCTCTTGGACAAGTTGCAGTGTTTCCTCTGAATCATACATAGTAGGAGGATCATGCTTTTCTAATAATACTCTGCCATTATACAAACTCTGTTTTTCTGCTGAGTTTGCTTGAGATAAAAAGGATTTTGATAACCCAAAGCCATTTTCTGTTTAGTGTGGTAAAACGAGTCTGTCTTAGGTGAAAGCCTATGTATTGTTTGAATTGATTGACCCGTTTTAACCAAAATGTTATCCAATTCCTTTATCTTTTTCTCATATTGAATTTTTTTACCAAGTAGCTCGTCTTCGCGTGTTTTGAAATCACTTTTCAACAACTAATTTTTCAATCTGCCTGTTACGAGGATTAGAGGAAGTTCTCTGGTTGTTGTTGGTTGGTGTAAAATAGTTTAGTTTGAATGCCTTAACCATTAGTACAAGTGCCATGTTCATTGCAGTTGTGGGATCTGAAATGTCTTCCGGAATTGGTTGTGGCATGTAGTTCGTGTCGAATGAAGGTTGTGGGATATAGTTGCTGTTGGGTTGAGTTTGTTGCATGTAGGTAAGTGGAGATAGTTGATCTTAGTGAAACACTAGATAGCTATAAGGATTATGAGAGTTTGCCATTAGTGCCAAAGGATCATGTGTTCTTGCAAGTCTCTCTGCTCTGATTGCATCCACCTCTACTTGATTGAATTTCAAGAAATCATATAACTGGATGTAGTCAATTTCATGCAGATCCTTTGTTTGATGAATTCCACAGAGATAACATTACTGTTATTTTGTTGAACCGTATGTGGCTAAGTAATGGGCTCAAGTAACTCAGCATACTACTCCTCTTGAGTAAACATATTAAATATATCATTATCATAACAATTATCATTATGGTGTACCTCAGCTGATCCATCTGAATCATAGACGAAAGCTTTGTCAATCTGAGTACCCGATGTCGATGCTTGCTGCAGATTTGCCATCAAGATGCAGTTTGCATTAACTTCCTTAATCTCATCAATATCTCCTGTAACAGCCATTAGATCAAATTCTTTAGCTTGGAGTTGGATTCTTCCTTCTTCCTTTTGAGCAATCAGCAACTGAGTCTCTCCTTGGTCTGACTATGCAGTTCCTGGCATAATGACCCAATCCTCTACAGTTGTAACACCTTATCTGATTACCATTATTCCCATTGCTATTACCTTTAGCCCGTGCTGCTACAACATTACCATTCCTAGTCTGATTCACATTCTGATTAGCAATCTCTGGAACAATAATAAGCCCATTCTGATTTCCAACATTCTAAACACCCGGATTCTGACCTGCAGTCTGAACAAACTGATTCCTGACATTCTGTACTGCATTATACCCATTCTGATTCCCTGCAATCTGCCCACTATACTTTCCAAACTAATTCCCACCGTTGTTGCCAACCAGTTGTATCTATCTTTCTTGCCCCATATTCATACCCGGCTGTGCAATCTGCATGTTGCGAGAGTTAGATAAAGTTCTCTGGTTGTTAGTTGGTGTATAATAGTTGAGTTTGAATGCCTTAGCCATTAGTATAAGTGCCATGTTCATTGTAGTTGTGGGATCTGAAATATCTTTAGGATTTGGCATTGATTGTTGCATGTAGTTCGTGTTGAATGAAGGTTGTGGGATATAGTTGCTGTTGGGTTGAGTTTGTTGCATGTAGGTAAGTGGAGATAGTTGATCTTAGTGAAACACTAGATAGCTATAAGGATTATGAGAGTTTGCCATTAGTGCCAAAGGATCATGTGTTCTTGCAAGTCTCTCTGCTCTGATTGCATCCACCTCTACTTGATTGAATTTCAAGAAATCATATAACTGGATGTAGTCAATTTCATGCAGATCCTTTGTTTGATGAACAATAGTGACAGATCATTTCCATTCAGGTTGTAGATTGTTTAGAAACTTGAGATTGCTGGTTATTTTTTTAGAAAATGTTGTTTCTGTAGAAATCATTCATTAGCTTCAAGAAACGATGATAGTACAATTCAATGGATTCTCCTTCAGTAGAAGTAAACCTTTCATATTCATTAAAAAAATTTAGCCTTCTACTCCTGAACCCCAATGCTAGAACTTTCATCATCTGTTTAACACGTAACCAGATTTCCTGAGTTGTGTCACAGTTGTCTACAGCAACATAGATATCTTTTAGAAGACCCATGCGGATAGTCTGAATAGCTTGATCATCAGCTTCCATTTTCTTTACATCTTTCTTGGTGAGTTCATCATCTGTCTACTCATGAATAGACTCAGCTACAGAAGGTACACTATTAGGATCATTGGGTTCATGGATCATTCGTCTTACATATGGGCCATTCTTGATTGAATTCACAAGAAAATTTCTATTTGGTTTACTCTTTGCATAACGAAGAAGACGAGAAGACCATGGAACATAGTTGTCTTTGTTGAGCATAGGTGGACGGTTCTCAGAACCAGCAGCATAAATGTTTTGTTGAGTCGACATTGCAAAAGTGATGTGAACTGATATACTATGATCGTTTTAATGATTAGTGGTTATGGAAATCTATTTCGCGGGATTTTACAAATCTTGATTAAACCGAGAAAATAAGTGAATATTTCGCGAGATTTTACAAATACAAGAAGAAATCATGAAATAAAAATTCTTGACAAAAACAGGTGTATAAATCGCCTAATTAAACACAAGTGTAAAAATCGCCTGTTTGCATAAATCGCCTGAATAAATCAATGCATAAATCGCCTAAACCGAAAATAGTGCATAAATCGCCTCTAACGAAAATGATGCATAAATCGCCTGAATTTGAAAATCAGTATAAATCGCCTAATTTGATTTTTGGTATAAATCGCCTAACTCAAAATTGGTATATTCCATCGAATTTAACCCTGTGTATATTCCGCCTAAAAGATTTTCGGTACAAATCGCCTAATTTGAAAATCGCATAAATCGCCTGAAACTGAATTTTGGTATAAATTGCCTGAAAATCACTTTGCATAAATCGCTTATGCATAAATCGCTGCCTTCAAAGAGTGTGCATATTTCTCCTCATTCGGCAAAAAATCCAGAAAAAAACTTCGAAAATAAACACTTTTATCCCACTAATATAAGCAAACTAGATAGAGGAAAACTAACTTGCAATAAGTTCTAAGGCAGTTATCCCAATTCTTTAAATGAATAGCACACTAAAATAAGCGGAAGAAGATCATGATATAGCAGAAGATATTAAAACCACTACTAAGCCAAGTTCTCTAAGAGTAGAAAAGTTTTGTATTAAGGAATGATAGCCACAAAATAAAATCCAACAAACAGGGATCGCAAGAGACATAGGCACAAGAGACAAAGCGAAAATATAATCTCGAAAATGCTATATACAGGCTTAAAGAAGCCGCGCGGCTTGTTTTTATCACCAAAAGATAGCCAAGCTAAATAAGCTCACAGTGATAAGCACAAACCGCGTGGATCAATGAACACTACTTTATGCTGCTTGGATTACCACATGTTAGCTTATATCACTTCACTATCATCGCACGAAAATGAATATATCTTAGAGAAAGAAAGAGGGTTTTAGAGAGAGAAACAAAAATGTAATAAAATGGTTATTGCACTAAGAGGAGAAATCGTGGACACAAACAAACTTCCTAACACGCTAAAGAAGGAGGTGGGGGTATTTATACCCTAAGAGGGTTTGGGCCTTCATAGGCTTTCTATGGGCTGACTTAGGCCGAAACATAGCAACTAGTGGGCTTAAATCACGTAACTTAGGCCCAATTAGCTTAAACAATTCCTGTAAACTAATTATTTCCTATATAAGGCTCATGAATAAATAATGACCATCACTTTACTAAAAACAAGGCTAACAGGATCACTTGTAATGAGTTATAGAACAAGTATAATGATCAAAAAATGTATAAAAATAAATATGAAGAGAGAAAAATATTAGAATGCGTTGTCTAAAATGAAGACATGAGGTTGCTATTTCTAGAAACATTTTGAATTTATATATATGAGGGTCTAAACAACTATTGTTGAGAACAGGGAATCAAATATGCCACGGTGCCTGGATCCGTCTTTGGTTATGGTGGATCCGTAGGTGGCAACTAGAACTTATTTTGTATTTTAGTGATTAACCCTAAATCTTAACAAAATATTCTTTTGTACTTTAAAATCAGATTAATTAGATTCTTGTAGAAGAAAATATTTCTTAACATAAATAAGGAAAGATTTTCTAAATTTGGGAAGATTTGGAAAGATTGTATAAAAATAAAAAACTTTTTTTTTTTAATGGTTATCTTATTTTGTAATTACCATGATTATATAAACACTGTAGCTTAAGGTTATCTCATGTTAATTTTCTTGAAAATCATTTGATTAAAAAAAGGGTTTCTATGCAAATATGAGTTAGTTTGAATGCAAGAAAATATATATTTTTTAATCATTAACTACACTTTATAATGTCATATGTATACCTTAAGTGATTTGTCGTCGTCAAGTAAACTTACGAATAAATAACTTGTTTACGTAAACTTTTACGTAGTATGACATTATATTTGTTATTATCAAAACATAAAGATCATTAAATATAAATATCGTTTTTATGCAAATAGTTGTATTAACAAAGTAGCCAAAAGAAAATAACATTAGTAATGTCATTTGGTTGTTCCCACGTTTAAACAGGATAAGGTCAAAATGTTGTAAAAGCCACCGTGGCTGCAAAATAACGCGGTTACGTAGCAATCCCGGGTTATGTTTACCCGGTATAGGTGGCATAAGCAAGATGCATTGCAGCATCAGCAAATCATCAAGAAAAAGCAGCCAAAAGAAAATAACATTGATCAAGGAAGCATCCTCACGACACAACTATGACCCATAACGGCTGCAAACACGATGTCGTGATGCCCTGTGGAGACATGGGCCAGTTTGACCAATCGTAGCAAACATAAGCAAATGCAAAGCAACATCAACAAATCATTAACAAAAGGTATTCGACCTACCATGGCTGCAAACATAACCTTATGCTACCACGCAAAGATATGGGTAGACTTCACCATAAACGATCCAACAACCAAATATAGTTGCAACCGAAACTCATCACAAAGAATGTCAACATGAGATATTTACATCAACCAGCCTAAAAAGAGACGTGACGGCTACAAACACAATGTCGTGATGCCTTGCCAAGCCACACATCTCTTTCGGACGCAACACAAAGGGTAAGCAAATGCACTGCAACATCAACAAGGCCTTAACAATAGTCATTTAACCCGCCATGGCTGCAAACATAATCTAGTGATGCACCGCCAAGATACGAGTCAATTTAAATTATCACCATCCAACAACCTACCATGGTTGCAAAATGTAAGGCCTACAATAAAGTTCAAATAACTTGATAAGCAACACAAACTGAAACACGCAAACACAAACAACAATAACAACATAAATGAGAGCCTAAAAAACCCTTAATAAAACAAAATAGACCAAAGACGATGAGAGTTGCATGTGACACACCTCATCTCTCAAAAACCCAAAATCAAACCCGATCAAAGTTGCATATGGTTCCTAAGCAGACATTCAATTAAAAACAACATAACATCAAAAGCAATGGGTAATCGTGTACTTACCAAATGTACTGAGATTTAACATAGTAGTAAAATTATGTGTCGACACATCAATTAACAAAGAAACGACATCGAATATCAAGCTTAACTATAGTGCATCAGTTTTCCAGCGACATGTAAAACACTGAAACCACAATAAATCAAATACCATATATTGCCCCATCAGGACTAGAATACAGCTGGAACCTATGTATAAATAACCTAGAAGGTATGAGTGAAGTGGTAGAAGGCGAGTAAAGTGGGACAGAGAGAGAAAGATATGAATTAGATTGTTGTCGGTGGAAGAAGATGTGGCTAAAACAGAAGTGGATGCGTGAAGTAGGAGTAGGTTTATGTGAGTGATGAGAGTGATGGGGAATCGTGTCGTTCCCAAATGTACCGGGGTTTAATATAGTAGTATAATAACTCTATATAAGTGGCGGTGAAAATTCAAAACTCTTTATAAGACCTTTAGAGTTCGAATCACGGAAACTTTAACTTTTTGAGGTCACTCTTCTGATCCGAAAATCCCATAATTTTAGAGGAGTAATGGTTTGTCTATTTCCACGAGTTTGTCAGGTATTTGAGATGCTCCGAGTTTGTGATCAATTTCAATAAAGTTGGCTTGAGTGGGATTTTCCTAGCTATCCAGAAAAGGTTTTTACTTGTTGAACGTGTTATCAACAAACCTGGAAGTGAACTATGCGGAATCCGAATCTTAAAAAGAAAATGACGCACATACACGACTAAAAGAAGTGACATACACGTATGACTAAACGTTTACGTTTATTGATCAAAGGAAAAGAATGAACAGTACAATCGAATCCTCTCCCCACACCTCCTTTTATAGAGAATGAGGGGGTAATTCGGTTACTAATTCAACTAAACTGACTCTATCCTAGTCTTAAGGGAAGTTGACTGCTTGCCTTGCAAGGCAAGCCAAAACACCCTTCTAGATCCTATTCGGCTATGCATGAGAAAAAACTAACCCCTTAAACTAGATTACATTACAACTAGCTACCTTTAACTATCATCACTAATATTTAAGAATTTCCACCTTAGTGGTGATAGTTAGCCTTCTCCAATACGCATCAACTTTAACCCTGTGTCAAAACCTTAGACAGGGGATTGCCTTTGTCAAGGCATCGATAGCAAAAACCGCTAGTAACCTTAGCTCAGCTCCTGACTCCGTCAAGAGTCCATTTAGCCGAATAGCCTTCGTAAGTGTCATATACACCGCTTCAGTTGTTGACAACGCTATCATGTGCAACACTTTGGCTTCCCGTCTTCCTCCACATCCTTGTATCATAAACCCGTACATTGTGACTGAACTACCCATGGCATAGTTAGAATCCACAAAAACTCGCACGTTCATCTATAAACCACGATCTAACCTATCCAACATACCCACATTTGTAGATGTTATGTCAGGTCTCGTGTAGACTATGTGATACTCTTGGCTTCTAACCAAATATAACCACTTATCATTCTTTTCCACAACACAGTCCCCCTATAGACTATCCTCCAATGACAATATGGAGGGTCCCTCCAATAAACTTTGTACCAACTTTCTGTTGTGAACCCTCGAATGTGACACCCTCAGAGTATTACAACTCTAATCCCTAACGATCTTCATAACAAGTACATTTCCCTTTGCTTTATCCAGCAAACCCTTTGTAACCCTAATCTTAGCCTTGCTGAGAACATACGCATCTGCTTTTCCTACAACCGTTGTTGAGAACATACACATCTGACCGAGCATCCATATCTTCTTTCAATCCAGCCTGAAATCACCTCAAAAGAAACTTTTTCATTAAAAGTCAATGACTCATGTGTATATATCTTCTCCACTTTAGTAACTACAAAAGCAGCCTCATTATTGTCTTCTCTATACCTGTATAGCTCTCGTGATGAGTGTTGCTCCCTATCACGTGCTAAACGATGGTCTATTAAACCCTGAGTTTGTACTTCATGTGAACCAGCTACCTGACTAACATTCCCATGAGGTTCCACCTGAAATGTAAGATCCTCATGTAGTTCCACCTCAAACCCAACTCCCTACAACACATGTACTGAACGCGTACCTACACCAAAACCACTAAAAGTTTTCATGTATTCCCTAATTTCATTGAAACTCATATTCCTGTAAAACACTACCTTAGAAGTAACGTCATCTAACCTCCAAATCTTATTACCCACCAAATTCATGGTATCCAAAGAATATGCACTTGGCCATGACCGGTTCAAGCATCCCAGAAATATTGCGTCGAAGTATGTCGTTATAGCCATAGCCCATAGTCGTATGGTTGAATGTTCGATTGATTGGTTTGCAGTTGAAATGATTGATTAGGTACACTAATGGTAAAATTGCAAGTAATAAAATGATTAAAACCAAAGCGCCTTTGTCTTACTTGTGGAAACTAGAAGGAGAGGTTGAATAGTTTACCGGTTAATTAGCGTTTTAAAACTTTGGTTATAAAAACATTTGATTCGAGTATATGTGATATCAATAAACAATATTCACAACCAATATATCTAACTACGAACAATACAAACACAATATAAATATAAACAATGATGTATAGAATGAAGGTAAAGAGATGAGAGATAGAACAATCAAACCACAACACCGAGAATTATAGTGGTTCGGCTACGAAGCTCTTATTCGCCCTACTCTGCTCCCCGAGTATCCGAATCGAGATTTCACTATGTCAACAAGCTCCCTTTAGGCGGAGTAAACTGTTACACATCGCTTATCCCGATTTGTGACACTAAGGTGGTGTTTTTATTTTATTTTTAAAATGCCTCTTAACAGCATCTTAATCTGACTTATTCAGACACGATCAGACATTTGGGTCATTAAGACTGTTTGTTTTTTTCATGTCATTCAGAGGCAGTAAGAGACAAACACTGTTAAGAGCGTTTGTTTTTTTCTGGCCATTAAAAGGCAGTAAGAGGCATAAACCTCTTACTGAACTAGATGTAGAGAGGGTGTCTTAACACCTTTTAAGGTCTTTTTTTTCTTTTTTATTTATTTTCTACATTGCTGTTATTTTTTTAATGTTTTTTTTCATTTCTTGATTTTTTTTTCTTGTTTAACTTTTATCTTTTGTATTAAAAGTATTAAATAGAATGGTTGCATATGTTTTGTTATATAAAGAATGTATAAGATGATATGCGTCAATTTATATTTTGTTCAAATTGAAGGGTACGATTTCGGACGCATACATCTTAATTCTAACGCGACTCATTTAGTTAATCGTTTTAAAAGTTCAACTTAAACTCTAACACGTTTATTTTTATCGAATAAACATGAGATTGCGTGTTTTTTTAAATACTATTAACTTTAAATTGATTATATTATAAAATTTGTTTTTTATTTAATAAAATTTATTTTTTTGCGAATGCAATCGTTTTGTTTTAAATTGTAAAAACTATTGTTTAACACATCTATACATTTTTACCAAAACAAACAGTTTTATTTCATTCAGATTCAGACTTCACAACCACTTATTGAGAGTAAGATGTGAATCAGATTCAGACTTTTCTACCAAATGTTCAGATTCAGATATGCGAATCAGATTCAGATTCAGAGCCTCTTAATAAACAAACAGCACCTCACACTGTCACATTACCAATAAACGAATGTGCCCCCAACACAATACGGAAAGGGCTCAAAGTGTTAACTGCCTTTTTGTGGTCCGTTAAAACCAATGTTTTGAAAACCGGTGTTTTAATCGACTCGATCGAGTCATTGGCTTATCGATTTAACCAGTTCGATCACTGAGTCAATCCGATCTTTCACTCGCAATGATAAAAAAAAGTATATATATGTATAAATCATGTATATTCCATTTATTATGTTTAAATACTAACAAATATAACATGTAAAAATAAAATTACGTCGCAAATATATATAATTAACTTGTTTTATTTGTAAAAAACACGAAAAAAAATCAAAACCGGACCGGATCTTAAGAACCGGGTTGACACGGGCCACTCTAAACCTGGCGGGTCTAATCGGGTTTTGAAAATATAAAACCCAGTATAATATGACCCGTTTTTTCAACTGAAACCGGTTCAACCGGCCAGGTCAAACCAGGTTTCAAAACATCGGTTAAAACCCAATTTCACATCACTTAATTAATTAAATTCACTCTCCGTGCACTTTCTTTTAAGACTTAATTAATTACTATTATTTTCTTTTAAGTTGTTTTGAAATAAATCAAATTTTTATTTCATTAAAAATACAACTTACATTAAAAAAAAGTAAAAAATATATATACGAAAACGACTACATTTAACGTTTATATTTTTATGTGATTTTCTCTTTTTGCATGTTGATGATATCGGCATTCTATTCTGTCAATCTAGCAATGCTAGTGGCCAACGGTATCAGAATTAGACTATAAGAACAACGACGAAAACAACAATACATCATAGTTGTGGCGTCAAGCTTGGCGTTGAGATGGTAAAAAAACATATATACGAAAATATTGGAAGATAGAAAACCCCGGAAGGCTAATTGATACAATCACAACAACCTGTAGCAACAAAACCATAACCCTAACCTAACCAACAAAAAAAAATCCTGATTACAAACTGTAGTGGCTTTGAAGAGAATATTAACAGACCAGGATATTCCCCTCCAACGAATTATCAAGAGGCGTACTTCACGATACGCTGTCAAAAGTGTCTGTGTTCCTGTCAAAGATCATGATGTCCACAGCGAAACGATCCAGTATACCCTATTGATTATGACCTTGAAGATGAGGTCGAGTCTCCAGTCAGCAATGAAGATGAATTAAAAGAACAACAACGAAAACAAGAAGAAGATAAACAGCAATATGAAGAATTAGAAGCTGAAGATGAGGAAAGATTACTCGCACGAAAACTTGCACGAATGAATAGTAGTTATAATGTATTATTCATCAGCTAGTCAGAATTTATATAAAACTGTTTTTTTATTATTGTTGTTCTTTATTGTATGATTTATATCAGTGTTTCAGGCTCCAGTTGTACTTGTATGCATGTTATTTTACTTATAATAAGATTCATGAGTTTTAATTGATTCAAATTCCTTAATCTTATCCTGCAGTACTAGATTATGTAATGATACTATGGCCTGGGAACTGACAAAATCGGTATCAAAATGATTACCCACCGATTTGCCCAGTGCTATTAAAAATTATCCT
>BQNB010162474.1:0-14556 GCA_026074375.1 Tanacetum coccineum | reverse complement strand
TGACGGCTCTCGAACATCGAGATTGCTATGATGGTTTGAAAAAATCTTACGCTCTCAACAAATATTTCTTCTATTCTTATGATGTGTATTCATTGAAGCGTGGCCGAAATGACAAGGATAAAGATGAAGACCCTTCCGCTGGATCAGACCAAGGGTTAAAGAAGAGAAAGACAAGTAAAGATACTGAACCAACCACTGGTCCGAAAAAGAAAGATTCTACGTCCAGATCCTCCAAAGGCACCAAGTCTCAACCAAAATCTACTGGAAAGTTTGTTCAATTAGAGGAACCAGTGTTCGAGGTTGCGGATTCAGACATGCCACAAGATCCGACAGGAAATCTAGGTGATAATGAAGATGAACCAAGAGATGCGACTGCTTCTAGACGTGACTGGTTCAAGAAACCTAAACCACCTCAAGAACCCACTGACCCAGACTGGAATGTTGGCAAGACGACTAAGGAAGTTCCAACTCAAACGTGATTGATGAATCTAGCAGCTTTCAATCCTACTAATAAATCATGGAAGGACTTTGATGAATTAATGAGCACTCCAATAGACTTCTCTTCATTTGTCTTGAATGGCCTGAAAATTGAGAATTTAACTCAAGAAATCCTGCTAGGACCAGCATTCAGACTACTCAAAGGCACACGATCTAATTATGCTGAATTAGAATATGATTTTGAAGAATGTTACAAGGCTCTCTCTGAAAAGCTTGATTGGGAAAATCCGGAAGGCGGCGACTATACATTTGATCTTTCTAAACCCCTTCCTTTGATCACGCGTGGAAATCGTCAAAGAGTACCGTTCGAATTCATCATCAACAATGATCTTAAGTATCTTCAAGGAGGAATTTCGACTATGACATACACGATGTCTACTACCAAGACAATGGCCGCTCAGTATGATCTTCCTAGCATTTAAGACATGGTTCCAAACATATGGAATCCTGTTAAATTTGATTATGATAAATACGCGTTATGGGGTATCTCACATTAGAGAGAACAACATAAGTCTTTCTATGCCTTTGCAAGAGGTATGCAATCAAGAGGAGATGTATATTCCACAAAAAGGATTCTGGTAGTCACTCATGTCTCGGTAATGAGGAAACATGGATATGGGTACTTAGAAGAAATTATAGTGAGACTAGCTGATAACATACTATACAAATTCAAGGAAGGTGACTTTCCACCACTTCAGATCAATGATATCGAGGATATGTTAATTCTTGTGGTTCGGAATTGGCTCACAAATCTTTCAGGGGATGATGTTGCTGACTTCGCAATAGCCTTAAGGATGTTCACCAGAAGTCTGGTTATTCAGAAGCGAGTCGAGGATCTTCAACTTGGAGTTGAAAGTTATCAAAAGAAGATCAACGTCACCAAGCCTGATACTACAAGACCAGATCTCAGAAAAAGGCACCCGTACACTCCATACAAAGACCCTCAAGGATTCATTTATGTCGACGACCACAAGAGGAACAGGTTGATGCGCTCCGACGAACTGTACAAGTTCAGTGATGGCACGCTAACCAGACTTCTTTCTTAGCTCGAAGACATAACCAAAAATATCGACATGGAGTACTTGCCGAAGAGAAGATGGAGCAATTTGGAAAAGAAAAGAGCTTATTTCATGATCAAAGACATCAACAAGCTGCTAAAGGAAAGAAGGATGATGAGGAGTTTGGAGAAATTCGTTGGTGGTAGACTCTACGGAACTGACCTCAGACTGCTGCAAAGAACAATATGACTTCGTCATATTGTGCTCTTATCTCAAAGGTCATTTCGTATATCATAAACTTGTGAATTTGTATATATGTAGTGTAGACTTATGATGAAAATAAGGTGTGCTCGAGTATAAAATTTTCAAGAATTTCTTAGTAAATTTAAAAAATTTCAAATTATTATACTCAGCACAGTCTTATATACCCTCAAAAATTGAGGGGAGCATTAAAATGTTCCTTAGCATGATTATGTAACATTTTGTCCTCGAACGTTTAATCAATTGATATCCAAAATATCAAGGGATTAACATTTTGGATAAGGGGAGAAAATGTGATTAAACTGAATAAATTATATTGACATGTGATCATATAAAATAGACTTAATGCACTCCAACTCTTAGCATGTACTACGATTACGGTGCACATGTCAAAGGGGAGCTTTTAATGATGATGAAAACTCTCAAAGTGTAAATCTTTTGATATTTATATCAAACACTTTGATTGAATTTTCAAGGATTTTGGTTACGATTGTAATGGAATACCCTAAAGAGCGACCATGTAGTTAAATTTATGAAGCTATAAGGTGGTTAGGCATAGGTATTCAAATCCCATGATCCAACCAGAATCGGAGGGATCTACCCAGGGATATCCACTAGTTAGTGTAAAAGTCCTTAGGTATGATACAAAAGGAGAAAAAGTGAGAATCGGGAATAATGCCGACTGAGATGGAGCGACTGAGATGGAGCTAGCACTGGAATAAACCCAACAAGGTGTTAGTTATGAAGTCTCGGTAAGCATTGAAGGGGTTGAAGAATGAAAAAGAAATGTAAGGATAAAGGGTGAAAAGAAAGAAGCCCTCCATACACTTAGGCAGAAACCGGGTCAATACATAAACTGTCAGAAACACTAAGTTGTTGTCTGACATTGAAGACAGTCATGGACCCAGTGACGCTATGCACAACCCTCCCTAGCCACTCAAGGTCTCTCAACAGACTCTTGTTTCATTTCTCACGGAGATTACACGCATTTCTATCGACTTTCTCACTCCGAGTTAGTTGATATTGAAAAGGTGGCAGTCAGCTCCAGCCTCCGATCACTAAAACCAAAGTGCACTATTGAGTCTAGAGCCAAAAGAGATCATCCATAAATCTCATTAGGACACTTGTCAAATTAAGCTTGCTAAATCACACAATGTGAATAACAAGATGTATATTAAGAGTCCTACGCATTATCCTTGTGATTTTGCCAGAACATCCGAGTGATATCATTCACAATGAAGATGGAAATCCTGCTTGAGCCAACATCAAACAAGCTCATGGTAGGTGACTTGTGCGATTCTATATGAATCAAACTTGTGACAACTAAAAAGAACGATGGTGCGATTCTATAAGAATCAAACTTGTTCCAGGTTATGAATTGACGATTGATGATGAATTTTGAAATGATTAACACTCTCGATGTGTCACAAAACCACTTTAGCAAGTGACACGTCGATTGATTTTCAAATCATTTTTTTTATTTCAATCGGTGAGATAGTAACTCGCTGGTTCACTCTTATCGTGTTGTTTGCTTTGAGATGTTCCGATAATGAGAACATGCTGAGTTTGATGAATCTGATACACATGTGTTAGAAAGATTCGATACTTTAGCTGGAAATCCTGTCAAGGAGATTCTTCTTAAATTGAATCTACCTGATCACAGGTCGATCCTCACGGATTTGAAGGTTACTCCAACCAAACACGGGCGAATGACAAAGCCATATTCGTCCCCCTGCTTTATTGCTAACTGTTTTAATGCAGGATACTTAAAGATGGAGGTGAAGGTACCTGATTCCAGCTGACTCACAAGATTCATAGCCACATGCTCATACCCGACCGACAAACATAAAGACATCATGAAAGCTCAAGTACATGTTTCAAGACTTCCGCTACTCTGATAGCGTACGTCTTTCTTGAAGTGACGAAGTGTTAAAGTCAAAGAATTTCAAAGAAGTTTCCGTCACTCTGATACCAAACGTCTATCTTGAAGTGACAAAGTGTTAAAGTTAAAGAATTTCAAGAAAGATGCAACATTAAAGCTTTTCAAGTCAACAAATCAAGAAAGGTATGAGCATGTCAGTCCAGAAGTCACAAGATCACATGGTGGCAAAATTTACAAGATGGCAAAATGAGATTATGCTTGGTTGATGATTTCAAGGTGTTCAAGATCACATTCAAGACAAGCTAAGGAACAAGCTCAAGACCTAAAGTCTATGATCACTACATCAAACCACAAGATTAATGATTGAAGTTAAACGAGCTCAAGACTAAAGTTAAAGCATAGTATGCTAAGTTTAAGTTTTTGTAAAATGGAGCGACCTCCCTTAGGGGGAGATTGTTAGGAATACGAAATTCCTAGGAAAGTGTCGGTCGCTTCCATAGATAACTGTCGTTAGCTCGTTAAGTAATTTTGGAAACTCACCATAAGTATTTTAGCTACAAGTCCCCATGGATAAAACACCATCAACCCGAGTCCCAGCCATACCATTGTAAGTATATAAACACCTCTCCATGCCTTGGAGAGGTGGTTGGTTGTTCATTTTTCACACATTAACAAAATTCTCTCTTTTATGTTCTTTCTCTCCTCCTAAGTGTTCCATACCAACCCACTCTCTTTCTACCCTCACATCTAGTATGTTATTAGATTAGTCTACAGTAATCCCATTGGCATTACAAAATTCTCCAAATTGCACTTCATTATCAAATTCCCGATCGTCGTCCATCCTAATTGACACTATAGAGTATCCTAATTGGTTTTGTATTTTCCTACAAAATATTTTGAATTAATCAAAGGCTTCGTTCTTAGTTTTAAGGAATCTTGTCCAAGTGTACCTAGAATAGTCGTCTACTATTACTAAGGTGTAGAGGTTTCCTCTGTAACTCCGTACGGCGGATGGACCGAAGAGATCCATATGGAGAAGTTCTAAGCATCTAGTCATTAAGACTACATTCTTAGCTTTGTGATTGGTGTGAGCTTGTTTTCCAATTTTAGCAAGCATCACAAAAGTGTTGATCAAACTTAAGCTTAGGTAAGTTTCTAACTAGTTCCTTAGAAGCTAACGATTGAATGAGACGCATATTAGCGTGACCTAATCTCCTGTGCCACAAAGTGGAGTTTTCATCAATCGTTACAAGATAAATTTTGTCTTCGGGCTTAGTTCCTAATTTCATCACATATAAGCCCTTCTTCCTAATACCTCTACCTATGAGTTTACCGTCTTTAACTATTTCACTATCATTTTTAGAAAATATAACCTTACACTTACTATCACATATTTGTCCTATACTTAGCAAGTTAAAACCTAAATTGTCTACATGCTCTACATTAGCAATTTTAAGTGAGCCATGAGAAATCGTACATTTGCCATGATGTTACCGTATAGATTACTACCAAAGATGACGTTACCTCCATTGTATGCCTTTAGATTGAAAAGAGCTTTTGGTTTCCCGTCATGTGTTTAGAGCATCCGTTATCTTTTATCCACTCATCGGGTTCCAAATTGAATCCAAGGTATATCTATTTATGTAAGACAATAACTCAAACATTTAGTCCTTAATATCTCATGGGTCCAAAGTTGTTAGTGCTAAACATCCCTTGCAATTGATGCATTTGATTAGGATGTAGGAATGGAGGACACATTTCCATGGCATGTAGCTTTGAGGTTAGGAGAGTTAATCAAGCTTACAATAAAACCAATTTGGTTGGATTTGTCCGAACCAAACAATTTCTTTTTGGTTGTGATGTCCTAGAACGAGGATAAGAATTGTTTACTCTTCTAGGATGTGGAGTTTTTGACCTAAAGTTTGGTTTAGAAAATCCAACTTCGGGTTTTAAAAATGGTTTATAATAAAATACAATTTGGAGCTTCACCCTCTAATGTTGATTAGAGGGTGTTATTTATAGTCCTAACACAAGGGAAGTTTAAGCTAATTACACTTCTAGCCCTTGTGTTTTAAGTTACTAATAAACTATTGTAATTCCCATAATGACACCACATTTTTCATTCCTAACAAAACTTAAGCTTAGTAAAATTCCTAACTAGTTCCTTAGATGCTAACGATTGAATTAGACACATATTTTCGTGACCTAATCTCCTATGCCATAGAGTGGAATTTTCATCAACCGTTGTATTTCCTAATTTCATCACATACAAGCCGCCTTTCCTAATACCTCTACCTATGACCTTTCCATCCTTAGTTATTTCACTATCATGTTTGGAAAATATTACCTTACACTTACTATCACATATTTGACTAACACTTAGCAAATTAAATCCTAAATTATCAACATGCTCTACATTTGTAATATTGAGGGAGTCATGAGAAATCGTACCTTTGTCTATGATTTTACCATTAAGATTACTACCAAAAATGACGTAACCTCCATTATATGCCTTGTAGGTGGAGAAGAACTTTTGGTTGTCCGCTATGTGTTTAGTGCATCCATTATCTTTTATCCACTCGTCGGGCTCCAAATCGATTCCAAGGCATATCTCACTAGATGCTTGATCAATGAGATACGTTTCATCTTTAGCCTTTTCATCATCTTCCTCACTGTTATCACTCCAAGAACCTCCGACAAACGCTCTTTGGTTCTTGTCTCTCGGTGGTTTCGGACATTCTCCGATAAGATGATTAGGGTCTCCGCATCTAAAACACTTCCTATCACCTTTATCATTCTTGTCGTCCTGGCTTCTTTGAAAGGTATTTTTGTCATTCCATGGTTGTCTCACGAACCTACCTCTTTTCTTGAAGAACTTCTTGAAGTCTCTTACCGCCATGGCGTATTTTTCGTCTTCACTTCCGGAAGTCGAACTTTCTTTATCACTAGAATCCTTTTTAACCCGATAAAGCAAGAGATCTCCTTTCTCCTTTAGCTTTGACTATTTCGGAATCTTTCTTGATGATCATCTTATGGACTTTGAGATTACCAATGAGTTCATCAAGTGATAGTGATGTTAAGTCTTTTGACTCTTTAATCGTCGTGACCTTTGCTCTCCATTTAGGATGTAGAGCCCTAAGAAACTTCCTAACATAGTTCTTGCTAGAATAACCTTCATCAAGAGCTTTTAGACTAGTAATAATGGTATTAAATCTAGCAAAAGCACTATCTATAGATTCGTCTTCGGAGATGACAAATTGTTCATATTGTTGTACCAAAAGGTCAATCTTGTTATCTTTGACTTGGTTATTACCTTGATGAGTGATTAACAAAGTTTTTCAAATTTCTTTTGCCGTATTACACATGAAAATTCTTTCATATTCTTTTCTAGGCAAAGCGTTGTAAATAACCATTTTAGCTTCGTTATTTTTCCGCAAGTCTTTTCTTAAGATCATCACTTTGTTTTTCAAAAGGGATAACCTCGTCTAATTTGGTTTCCGGATTTTGTTCAATCGGTTGAAATCACCATTAGTAATAACATACCAAAGATCAAGATCTTTTGATTTTACATATGTTTCGAATCTATTTTTCTAATAAATAAAACTATCGCTCTCAAAAAGTGGTGGTCTTTGCATTGATTGCCCTTCTAGATATTTGTCGGAATCCATCGATCGATCCAAGCTTTAAAATACAGTACATAGTATATTTAAAAATCTTAAGTAACCTGGCTCTGATACCAATTGTGGAAACTAGAAGAAGGGGTTGAATAGTATATCGGTTAATTAACGTTTTAAAAACTTTACTTATAAAACACTAGATTCGAATATATGCAAGATCAACTCACAATATGAACAACTAATGTATCTAACTACTCACAATCACAATATAAACAATGAAAGATATGCAAAACACAATAAAAGAGATAAGGGAAAGAACGATCAAATCACAACACCAAGATATATAGTGGTTCGGTAACGAAGCTCTTTTTGCCCAAATCCACTCACCGAGTATCCAACCGATATATCAAACTGTCAGCAAGCTCCCTTAGACAGAGACAAACCGTTTACATTCGCATAACGTTGTTTTCCCGACACTAAGCTAAATGTCCGAGTCCTAATCTTAGCTATGAACAATCTAACCACTTTCACCAATGTATTTTAAGGACTAAAATACTAACCGACACAAGATCTACACTATCGGATTTACACACTATTCAATTTTACACACAAACACAAGATCAATAAAATAGAGTTTTGGATCTTAGAAGAATAGAGGAGAAATCACTAATCTATAACACTTTGTTTCTTGGTGAATACAAGTGCTCTTCTCTTGCACTTGATAGAAGAAGAAAGAAGTAGAAGATGAGATTTGATCACTTGAAACAAGATTAAACTATGTTAGTGATCAAGAGATTTAAAGAAAGAAAGAAGGTTTTAGTGAGAGAAAGTTATCTGAAAAATTCATGCTAAGAGGTATAAAAATCTATAGAGAATAGTGTAGTATTTATAGGCAGAAAAATCCAACGTCTCCTGTGGGCGGTCCCAGATATATCTGGGGACTGTCCTGCCTATTAGGGGGCCACCCCTAGGTAGACGCTCTGATTTTTGTCTTTTTGTGAGAAAGGTTTAAACTGGTGTGGAATCTTCTATTTTGAGGGGAAAATCCGATTCAAATTTTTAAAAATAAATAAAACATTTATTTTATAAATAAAAATATTTTGTATATTTTTATTTGTAAAAATGTAATGGTTAAAAAATGTAAAGTTTAAGAAAAAATAGTTTCTTGATAACTAATCATGTTTAATGATTTGTTTATTCATATCTTAAGTGATTTACGTCGAAATGGAAATTTACGATTAATAACACGTAAACGTTTATTTTTATAGTAGACGTTTTTACATTTTGTCATCTTCAAAACGTAGAGGAGTCGAAAAATATAAATAACATTTTTAGGCATTATTTGTATTAACAACAACGTTCATCCAGAGGTTTGACAACGTTCATCCAGCCATTTAACAACATTCATCCAGCCGTTTGACAGCATTTATCCAACCATTTAACAACATTCATCCATCCATTTGATTCATTCATCCAGCGATTTGATGCTCATATAACGCGGTTTGATCGTTTACCTTTAGAAGTCAAATTCATTTACACCGCAAGTCCTTATTCCACGATTATACTTTCATGACAAGTTTGACTAGACAATGTTTATTCGTTAACGTCAATTCAAAGCAACATTTGTCCTAGTTTAACAACATTCAATTAAAATACCAAATAAAACACAACACTTAATGCTAAAACGATCCTATACAAGATTCACTAAAAACAAACGGCTATGAATTCGGATTCAAGATGACAAGTGATCACGAAGTTGATTTGGTATCCCTTATTTGAGACTAAAGTGGGTTTCACGAAGGCGTCTACTTATTTCATCATCGAGACTTGTTTCTACTTTCTACCCTTTTTCATCTAACCCAATCTATCGATTGATGACTTGCTTGAGCATAGAAGGAATATGATTAAGACTTGGATTATCTAGTTATACTTGATGTAAAGAGTTACATTGTAGTACTCACGGGTTATAGCTATCACTTTAAGGAGTTACATTGTAGTGCTCAGTGTCACATGTAGATGCAGATGTGGATAGTTTCAAGAGGTATGGTACTACTTATACTTTTGATGTTGGGTATAGGGTACTTAGAGATTTAATCTTGCACCATTCTTCAATCAACAACAGTGCAAGCTTAAGTAAATTTAGGGGATTTTACTTCAGTATCAAGTTTGGTATATCGGGTTTACTTCACCATGTGGTCACAACAAATAGACGATAGAATACGAGGTTAGTAAGTAGCCAGAGAGTTTAAAGGTAATCGGCAATTCTTACGGGATATTATTGTGCTACTCAACGACAATGGTACTTCACAATCTAAGCAAAATTTTCAAAGTTCTTCAACGACGTTCATAACTTTTCAAGATTTATGCTTATAACAAGAACTTCTCCAGTAAATGGGCGTACACGGCAATGATGCTTTCAAGAGTTCGCAGCCATCATGCAAGAAAATTATGTACGTAATGTGGTTTTTCGGGTCAATATAGAAAGGCTATAGGCATATAAACTATTGGTTTGGAAGATTTGTTCAACTTCCAAGGGGAAGCAGTGTATTCTACTTCACTTAGTATGGTTGTGTGAAGTAATTCTTCAATACTAAAAGAATTGTTGATTGGTTTTCTATGCATGTTTCTCCCCAAACAGGATATTCATCAATACTTAATAGAACATGATACATAAAAAGCAGTTTCTATTCTGATGTGATTAGCTTATTCTTCTACTTATTTGATTCTCGTCTACTGTTCTATATCTACTTCTTCTTCTACGAAGCTACATTACAGTTTCAAAATCTGCTCAAGATACGGATGTTGGTTTAGGGGGAAGCTGATTCAGAAACTTCATCAAAAAAGATTTCATGAAGAAAGCTTTTCAAGACCATCGCTGTTAGGATTCTGGGTGAAGTTAATAGAAGCTCATGAATACTACAAATGGATCCCTAAACAAGTAAAGACATAAAGACCAAGCTTGGAGTACAAATTAATCAAAGACAAAAGATCGAAAGACATCTTCACAGCCAATTGGAAGCACTTTGTAAGACTTTATTTTTGTTGTATTTGTACTTGTTAGGAATATTGTAAGTAATTCCGTATGTTCACATATTAGGGGAACATTGTTAGCCTTAAAATATGTCGACTTATACGGAATTGTACTAGTTTACTAAGTAAGCCATACGCAAGGACTAGAAGTGACAATAAGCATAAGATAGGCATATGACTTACTATATATTCCCCTCCTTACTTCCAAAGAGGGTGAGGAAATCATTTGTAACATAGAACTGTGTGTGTTTTCTCCTCTTTCTCTCTAGAAAACACACACATCTTCCCATCTCTTTCTCTCTCTAATAATATGGCACTTTACTTATTCTTTCCTCCCCGACCTTCGGATCGTGTTTATGTTAGTGAATATATATGTTAACATATCCATGTAAGCACTTTGACTTAGTCTAATTACTCGCTTAGATCTATCTTGGTAGATCTTGATTCCAAGAATAAATGCTGCTTCCTCTAAATCTTTCATGGCAAAACACTTTCCAAGATATGTCTTTACACTTTGTAACATTGGAATGTGATTTCCCATGATAATTATATCATCAACATATAAGATGAGGATTGTAACATTACTCCCACTAGCCTTTTGATATACACATAGCTCATTAAGATTTTGAGCAAAACCAAACTTTTTGATTTCCTTGTCAAATCTTTTATTCCAACTTCTTGATGCTTACTTAATCCATAAATGGATCTTTGAAGCTTGCATACTTTCTAGGATGTTTAGGATCAATAAAGCCTTTAGGTTGCACCATATAAATATCTTCATCAAGATAACCATTTAAGAAGGCAGTTTTGACATCTATTTGCCATATCTCATAGTCACAAAATGCCGCTATGGCTATAAGAATCCTAATAGCTCTAATGTCAGCAATAGGTGAGAACGTTTCTTCATAATCAATCCTATAGGTTTGAGTATAACTCTTTGCTACCAGACTTGCTTTATAGGTGTGTACATTGACATCCATGTTAGTTCTTGAAAAGCCATTTACTCCCAACAGTCTTACCATTATGAGGTAGATCAACCAATCGCTAGACTTGATTATCTTTCTTAGATTGTATCTCCGCATTCATAGCATCGAGCTACTTATTAGATTTAAGATCTAATAATGCAACTTTATAGTTAGCGGGTTTATTAAGATCCCCTAAACTATGCTCCTCCACTTCTATATTTAGACATAATCATCAGGACTTGATGTCGTCCTTACGGACCTAACGATAAGAGCTATTTCCTCTTAGGTGGTTCAATAACCTTAAACCTTCATCAGGAATTTCCACTTAGAGTTTTTAAGAAGGTGATGTATCTTCATCTTGAATTTCTTCAAGTTTTACCACCCTCGCTTAGCTTCTTGAGAAATTAGATTCTTCTCCAAGAACTCAGCATACCTCACAACAACAATTTTGTTTTCAGGTGGGAAGAAGAAGTAGTAGCCCATTGTATCCTTTGGGTATCATACAAAGATACACTTAACAGATCTTTATTAAATATTTGGATTAGGCGTAATCATCTTATAACCTCTCACATTCCTAACCTTTAAGAAGGACAAGTTAGGAACTTTTCCAAAACACATAATTCAAAAGGTTTCTTAACAACCATTCCTTGGTTTGGAACCATATTGAGAATGCGTGTAGTAGACTCTAAAGCATAATCCCAAAAGGATAACGACAAAGTTGCAAGATTTATCATTGATCAAACCATGTCTAACAAGGTACGATTTCTCCTCTCAGACATCCCTTTATGTTGTGGTGTGTATGAAGGAGTAAGTTGTTAGACAATTCCACAAGATTTCATATAATCTTTAAACTCTTGACTTATATATTCGCCTCCTCGATCCGATCGAAGAGCCTTAATAGACTTCTTGAGTTAATTTTCTACTTCAAGTCTTAAAAACCTGAATGTTTTCAAAGACTTCATGTTGATGTTTAAGTAAATAAACATAAACCATAATGACTAAAATCATTCGTAAATGTTATGAAGTAGCTAGCACATTGTCTTGACACATGTCTAAGTCGACCACAAACATACGTATGTATTAGACCAAGAAGATCGGTCGCCCTCTCCGTACGATACGGAAAAGGTTTCCTTGTTATCTTCCTGGATAAACAAGTTACACATTGATCAAAGGATTCATCATTTGTTGACTTTAAAAGCCAATTCATGTTTGAAATTCATTTCATATAACGTTCTTGTTTCTAAAATGTTTTAAGACGACAGTGCCACAGATAAGTAGTTAAGCTTGGATTTTTTATTGCTAATATTATAAATAGAATTAACATTTGGCACGCGATTAAGCATATCAATTTCATAAATACCATCATGTGGAATAACATTAAAATAAACAACATTATTCTTTGAAACTGAAATTCCATAATTCGTAAAATATTAGATAAAACCATTGTCAACCAAATCAGAAACTAAAACAACACCTCTAGTTATAGTAGGTGCATAATGACAAATGTCTAAACAAATCACTAAGCCATTAGGCAAAACTAAGTCAAAACTTTCGATAGCTTCTACTTGTGCACGAACACTATTGCCCACGTACAAATAGACAACTCCTTGTTTCAGCTTCCTTTTGCCTTTAAGACTATCTAAAAGGGCAACCAAAATTAAGCTTGTGGTACCCTAAAGATTCTCCTTTTCAGTTGGAAGCCTACAGTGACAGTGATTATTATGAAGATACCTAAAGAATTGGCAGTGCCAACTTGCTTCTTTTTCTTCATTAACTCAGCAAGGTAAACATGATAATTCCTCTTCTAATGGCCCACCTCTTTGCAGTAGTGGGAGGCATCATCCTTTATCAGGAGATTTTTAGGAGAAGGTTTATGGTTTTTAGGCTTAGGGGTATAAACTAGTTTATCCTTGCCATTGCCTTTTCCTTTACCCTTCCCTTTAGCATTTTGTGATTTCTTATTGGATTTCTGGATTCTACCACCTTGAATCGCCAGGAATTAAGGCGTAACAGCCTTTTTAGGTAAACCCTTCTCATACTCAATAAGCATAGCATGTAGTTCACCAATCGTCTTCCCCATGTTATGCATATTGTAGTTCCTTACAAAGCCGACAAAGTCACTAGTGAAGCCATTCAAGACTGAACCTACACTAATTTCTTGCGGGAGGACATAATCAAGATGTTCTAGTTGCTCCACATAACCCTTCATCTTAAGGACATATGAGCTAACTGATTTTCCATCTTCTTGTTTGCAAGCATGGAAAGTTTGAATTAAGTCAAACCTCTCAACTCCAGCTTGTTTCTCAAACATAGATTTAAGCTCCTGAATCATGTCATAAGGTGAGGAGTTTTCAAACTGCCTATGAAATTCGGGTGTCATACTTTCGAGCATAAGACATGCAACCACATTATGACCATTATGAGCATAATAAACTGCGTTCCATTCTTTGTGGAACCAGCAGCAGGAGCAGGGAGAATAAGTTGTTCAATAACATATAGTTCTTTTCAACTCTCAAGACAAGCTTAAGTGAACGAAATCAATCATTAAAATTTGAACCAGAAAGTTTTTCTCTTTCAAACATCGACCTGAAAACCGAATGGTTTATGTTTTTCTCTTTCAAACATCGACATTAAAATTTGAACCAGAAAGACTTTCTCTTTCAAATACCAACACCCATACATTAACACAAACTTCAACATCACCACGAACATAACTATCGACCATCATAACTCAAAACTGAACCGAATCAAGTCTAATATATGAATGGCTAAGCACTAAATGATACTGAACTAGGCATTATATAAATTCACCGAAAGAATAATGATGCTTAATAACTAAAACAAATAAAAAGACAAATCCCGAACAAATTTAAACATACGTCTTCAAATCCCGATTGTCAAACTTCAAGAAAAAAAAAATCCTAAATAAATAAATCGGTCAGATCGATGTATGAGTTCCATCATGTAAGCATCTAACTAATTTCAATCCTCGCAATCAATTAAATAATAATCCTTTTGTTTCATGCATAGCTTCCAACAAAACCAAAAATAATCATCAAACAAAGATTTACTAGGCATTAAACAACCGAACCTTAAACAACGGGCCCAAGTATTATTATTCCAACCGACGACAACAAACAATCGGCATACAATGGGATGACTGCGAGCTCTTTTTTTTTCATAGCTCTTGATACTATGTAGAAATCAAAAGAATACTGAAAATATTATTGATGAGATTCAGCTAAACAATAAGGATTACAAAACATTATGCCGAAAATAAAGTAACCTAACGCTAGCAACTAAGC
>BQNB010162473.1:0-14556 GCA_026074375.1 Tanacetum coccineum | reverse complement strand
TATAAATGTCCTAATGGACATTTGTTGGGCCTTAAGGCCCAATAAGCGATATTTTATCATTATGAGCGTTTTGTTGGACTTTAGAAAGTGAAAATGTATTTACGAAGAGGTATTGAATGATACTTTGAAGGAAAAGTGTTGGTAAGTGTTAAAGGTTTGGATTTTGGAAATTTGGTCGAAAAGTGTCGAAATTGTGAAAAATGTGGAAAATGAGGTTTTAAACCTTGGAAAACGTTGTATAAACGTACGGGTCATGTAGAAATTTCGTAAAAAGTTTATTCTTAGAAATTTTCTTAAAAACACGATTTTTAATTTTAAATAATAAAATAAAATTTAATTATTTTATTTATTTAATAAATTCACTAAAAGACGAAAAATATAATTTTTCTCGAAACTTCTCGGAGGTGTCTAATATGATTAAACATTTCATTTTCAACCACTTAGTAATTATTTTATGGCATATGGGGTTACCGAATAGACTTGTCGAGATATATTTATAATTAATAATTATAAATATTTACTATATTACTTATCTATTTACGCTAAATAATATAAGTATGTGTTATCGAGGTATGAGATTGATATGATTATGGAGATAAGTCATCAACCATCACACCACTAAAACTGTTTTGGGTAATTGTACTTCGCATCTAAACTCTATGCATCAAACGTAATGATTGTTTTGATGGGTACGCCTACCCTATGGATCGGCTGGGTACGCCTACCCTAATTGTGTGATTATTAGAGCGGATGGGTATGCCTACCCAAGTTTGAGTAACATCCCGCCCTAATATAGTGCTCTAGCTAGTAGGCCCTTTAGGTGCGTAGTGACATATCAGAGTTGCGACTCCAAGAGCATTTGATATGCTAGTTGTGATTAGCGTGGATGCTAAGTTGTGGTTTGTTTGCATATATTCACTGTCATATAGCACTATTGTCCACTGTTGAAATATTGGCATAGCTTTTGGGTTTAAGGTCAAACCTACGAGCTCACCAACACTATTGTTGACGTTTTCGAGTATCATTTTCAGGTGAAGTGGAAGAGGAATAGTTGATGATTGTGATAGCAGACTTAGAAGTATCCAGTGTGGAATTTCGTTTGAGGTCTTGCTTGCTTGTTGTTTGACTTTAGTATTTGGATGTTTTGGATTTAGTTTGGTTATGGTCCCCTGCGAGGGCATATGAATAATTGTAAGAGATTATGGATTTAGTTACGATTGGGACATCACTTGAGTTGTTCAAGGTTGATGGTCTTCATAGCACTTGGAGTTTATGCAACGTAGTTTTCTCTATTTTTGTACCTTGTGTTATGATTGATTATTATGTTGCATTCCTGAGTTTTTGCCATTGTCGGGGTGTGATAACATTATAAATTTAACATACCATTTACAATGTTACTTCAAAACAAGCATTAAACGTTAACGTTTACATCAAAATCCTAACTATATGTAATGTATACATATAAAATGAATGTGCAAGCCTTAAAGCATGTGTACAAGCGTACAATGCACAACATTTGAAATATAATTTCCCTCCAAGTCAATGTACAACTCATTTTAAGCTCAAGGTACAAATCATCAATGCATGAACTCAAATAAACTCATTTTCCACCGTTTTCATTCTAGATTTCGTACCACCTCTTTTGTACAAGGTACATTACTTAATGCATGACTTCTAAACCTTAAATCTAAACCCTAAATCATTCTAAAACCCTAATCTAAAACCCTAAACCCTAAACGAAACCCTAAAACCCTAATTTTACTTTAAACCTAAAACTAAACCCTAAACCTTAAAACTAAACCTTAAACCTTATTCCTAAACCCTAAAACTTAATCCTAACACTAATCCTAAACCTTAAACTATCTTAAACCCTAACCCTAACTCAAATTAAAACCTTAAATCCTAAGCCGAAACCCTAATCCAACCCGGCACCCCTTTATTTCTATTTTTACCCATTTTAAGCAACCAAGCACCTCAAGCACCTCCCTTGGATCACCATGACATCACCTAGTAGCCACCCTAGCACCTTACAAGCACCTCCATCATCACCTTGGTCACCAAGTTTGCAAAATCACCTCCTTGTCACCACCTTATAGCCGAAAACCCTCCAACACCTTCCACCTTCAATCCTACTCTTCTAGCTCTCAAGACTCATCCTACTAGCTTCCATGAATCACCTAAGATAGCTAGGACACTAAGCAAACAAGAAAACTTGGGCACAAAGGCTTTCCAAGCACTATATAAGCCAAAACATACACCACCATTTCAAACACACCTCAAAACTTTAATACAGACTCAAATGGAGTTCTAGCTCAGCCAAAGAAGAAGTATAAGATCCCTAAGATCATAATAGAAGCCAAGAATCAAGAAAAAGGAGCCCTTGAAGTCGTTACTAGGCGTACGAACCCGAAAACCCCATTTTGACCCATTTTAGCTTAAGTAAGCTCAAAATCTTGTTCAATAAGCTTATAATCTGTATTATAATGTTCATAATACTCTTATGATCATATATAAACTCTTGTTTGAAGCCTTGAATCCTCAAGCCCGTGTGTTTTTTATTAAAACCCTAAAAATGACCCGTTTTGATTTTCTAGCTAACGAATCCTTTTTCTAAACTTTTGATACGTTAGGACATCTTATTTTAGCTTATTCTAATAAGCTATAACCTGCAAATATCATTTGGAATCATAAAATAAGCTTGCATGGCTTTTTGGACTTGTTTTGCAAATTTATCCCATATATATTGTAACTTTCTGAAATTTATAACTAAAGGGGCTAAAAATGTCATTATTTCAAAGTTATAACTATGAGGGGTTGTTTTGCCAAGTTCTAAAGTTAAAGGTTTAAATTATATATACTTTATATATAAAGGACTAAACTTGTAAAAGTTTATAAATCAAGGGTATATATTGCCATTTTTGCAAACTTAGAATATAATATTTTTATACAAATTATAAAATATATATTAATATTATAAAACTCGATTTCGTTAAAACCCGACATATTTATCATTATTAATCACCGATCGACGCTTTATAAATCAAATACGTTAAATATTTAACGTAACTTATCATCGACTAACTTTTAAAGAAACATAAAATCTTATCGTATCACGTTACTAGGGAGTTTCATGTGAGGGGTTCCATTTGGGAATTTGTTTTGACGAGTTTGCTGGGTTTACAATTTAAAGTGCCCTGGCTCCTCAAACGATACTACGTGGCCTCTGGATTATGATAACCCGAACAGTGATACAATATTCCATAAATTAATAAATCAAAGATATACGTTAAACTTTATGAAGTTTTGAAACATGAACCATCACACTAAGACTTGACATATTACCTCAGGTTGCGTGACAAGGCCGTTACTTTTACCTAATATACTTTTGCCATCAATCTGATTTCCCTGTACTGTTAAGGTGAGTTTATAGCCTCACTTTTAAATCTTTTGAATATTTCATAAACCCGTGAGGGGGATACATGAAATAAACCATGAATACAAGTGTTTTTCCAACTGTATGCTATCTTGATGTATTATTGCCTAAGTACCTACTTTTGCCATCAAGACCCCACTATCATGAACCATTAATTACACTGCGGAGTGAATGCGGATGCTGTGTATAGATCTATTTGGGATTGAGCATCCCCGTTGGTGTACCTAAGCTTTCTGGTAACCAAACGCACTTCATTTGAAACACTATGCGGGTGTTAGGAAAAGGCACCCATTGAGGTGTCATGAGCTTAGAGCATAATATTAATAATTGTACTCATCGCAATTATTACACTTATGGGTGTATAACAACGTAACCTACTTTTTATGATAACGTGTATTCAAACTATTTACTATAAACCTATGAATATCACTCAACCTTTGTGTTAACTTTTTAGCATGTTTACCTCAGGTAACTGAGCACCTTATGGCACGAAATGGCACAGACTTGAAGATGGCTAAACTGTTATCATTCAAACTTTATGTTTCTAGATGTTGGGACCTCTCTTTTGTAAAAACTCTAATGAATAAATGAATGATAACTAAATTTTCTAAAAACGTCTCTTTACGATTCGTTTTCTATGATTATGATTGTTGTACTATGAAATAATACCCCAGATTAGCTTTCGCTGCTACATGTCAAAAATAGGGGTGTTATACAAGGGAACGCGCGAGCCATGGTTACTGCTCCTACTGATGGAAAGCTTCCTTTGTGTGAGCGTTGTTTTACTCACCATGTTGGTCAGTGTACGATCAAGTGCCACAAGTGTGGAAAGGTTGGGCACAAGATAAGGTACTGTAAGGAGAAGAATGTTTCCACGAGTGCAAATGCTCTGCCCATTCCGAGTTGTTATGATTGTGGTGAGCAAGGTCATACTAGGAACCGATGCTCAAGTAAGGTTAAGCAAGAGGAAATTGGAGAAGTTCGTGACCGAGCTTATGCTATTAAGGATGCTGAGCCGAAAGGACCGAATGTGGTTACTGGTACATTTCTGCTAAATAACCGTTATGCTTTTGTTTTATTCGATTTGGGTTCCGATAAGAGTTTTGTAGATACTAGATTTAGTTCCATGCTTGATATCGATCCGGTCAAAATAGGAGCTAGTTATGAGGTAGAGTTAGTTGATGGAAGGGTAGTTAGTACGAACACTGTTTTAAAAGGTTGCACTTTGAATTTAGTGAACCATGTTTTTGAAATTGATCTTATGCCGATTGAGCTTGGTACGTTTGACATAATCATCGGTATGGATTGGCTTGTCAAGCATGATGCCGTGATCGTCTTTGGCAAGAAAGTTGTTCGTATACCATATGGAAATAAGATGTTGATAGTCGAAAGCGATAAAGGTATGTCTCGATTAAAGGTCATATCTTGTATCAATGCCCGTAAGTACATCGAGCGAAGTTGTCATTTGTTTTTGGCACACGTGACGGAAAACAAGTCAAAGGAGAAACGATTGGAAGCCGTGCCTGTAATTCGTGATTTTCCTAAGGTGTTTCTTGAGGAGTTGCCAGGACTACCACCACCGAGGCAAGTAGAGTTTCGAATTGATTTAGTACCGGGGGCTGCACATGGTGCACGTGCACCGTATAGATTGGCACCATCTGAGATGAGAGAATTGTCAGTACAATTGCAAGAACTGTTGGAGAAAGGATTTATTCGTCCGAGTTCATCACCGTGGGGAGCACCGATGTTGTTTCTGAAAAAGAAAGATGGATTTTTTAGAATATGTATAGATTACCGCGAGTTGAACAAGTTGACTGTCAAGAATCGTTATCCTCTTTCGAGAATCGACAATTTATTTGACCAACTGCAAGGTTCGAGCGTGTATTCTAAGATCGATCTGCGATCTAGATATCACCAGTTACGCATTAAAGAAGAAGACATTCCAATTACTACATTTAGAACTCGGTATGGTCACTTTGAGTTCCAAGTAATGCCGTTCGGATTGACTAATGGGCCTATTGTGTTTATGGACTTGATGAATCGAGGATGTAAGCCATATCTTGATAAGTTTGTTATAGTGTTTACAACGATGATAATATGGTTTAAATCAAGGACAATAATAGCATGTAAGCATTTGGAATATAAATACTAGAGTTGCTTTATAAGAAAGTAAAGAATAAACCCAAGTTACAGAAGTGGATTTTTGGTAGAATCGAGTACAATTTTTGGGTCATGGTTGAATGAACGTAGCGGTGTTCAAAAGTTAAATCCTTACCAAGAAATGAAGCGATTAAGAATTGGTGCTTGCAGCTGACGACGCCAACAGAGGATGAGGCCTTTCCTTGTGTATTTTCGCTGGGTACTATCAGAGGTACTCACTGAAGGTTTTTCGTTTGATTTTCTCAAAGCCAGCAACTAAATTGACCTCAGAAAAAAATAAGATATACGAGTGAAGGAAAAGAAAGAAGCAGACGCTATTTTAGACACTTATGAAGCAAAAGTTAGTATGTAGTTCACTCGATCATAGCGTTTGCCCGATTAGGAACAGAAGATTTCTGTTGGAGTAATAGAAGCATTACTTATAGTTATGGAGAACCGTGTTAACTAAGATGAGAAGGTGATAGTCGAAAGCACTAGTACAATTGAAAGTCCTGAAGATAATTACAACAGTCATGATTTGGAGTTAGGAGGAGCCAAAAATTTGCTCATAGATTAGTGGAGACATTATTTGAAAGGAAGCGAAGTGTAAGTGGACTTCCGCTCGATCAAACGAGCCTGATAATAATTTTGAATCAGAAAGATATTAAACTTGATACTATACAGAGATGGAGTTGGAGCTTGTTGACAGTGATTAAGATTGCGTGAGGAAAATGGTATCAAATTGGAAAAGAGCGAAAGATCTGGTTGACGCCATAATGTCAAAAGCAAAAGGGATAAGCCATTTGTGAACTTATCAAGCTTTGATGATGTACAGTTCACAATATTTACCACAAGCAAATTGTTGAAGCTTAGAGGAATGCGATAAAGAAGACATGTATAGGTAAAAAATTTAGGGAGATTGTTAAGCAAATAATCGATGTTTTGCCCTGAATGGAACACTAGTTTGGAAATCAGTTTGGTTGGCCGCGCGATTCGATGGATTGAGGGATTTATTTATGCATGAGTTACATAAGTCCACAAGTAATTCGATCCATCCTGACCGGTATCAGAAAGACAGATGTAGTCAATATCTGAATCCGATTGTATTGTGGCCGAACAAAAAAGCGGATATTGCACGTATTTAGTAAGTGAGATATCACTTGTGCGAAGATCAAAGCTTGATCATATACAAAAACCATCATGGGTATGCCTGCAACAACCTTAGATTATCCATTTGAAGTTGGACAAGGATTACATATGGATTTTTTGAGTGGATTCCTAATAACGGCCAAGATGGGAATGAAATACAATTTATGTATATATTCGACTCATTTCCCTAACAAAGACCGAAAACAAATAGTAAGAAGAAAACATATAATTAAGGGAGAAACATCACCTTGAGCATATTACAACACGGAAACATAAGTATAGACGTGCATGGGTGTTCCTACAGGATTTCGAACAGTCCAGGAATCAAGATATATAATTAATAATATGAATTAAAGATAAGAGTAAACACAAACGCTAATTAATACTTCAAGAATCAAGAGAACGCATACAAGACTGGCGATAGTGCCCGAATATTAACGCAAATATACCCGTGTCATATACCCCACCCTACCAAGCGTGAAGGTTCAGAAGCGCAGAGGACGACTACAAACACTAGAAGATATGACTGCGATCCTAAGTGAACTGACTTATGGCAGAACGTTGGATCTAGTACGCCCATTTATGCCAATTGAGATGGTATCTTCACAAATACTCCAATAGTATATCACGCAAAGTATTAAGGCTGCACCAATCAGACGCATTGCATGGACAGGCAAATGTAGATCTCTCTATGTAAGACTGGAGAGACGGTTGGGGAAAACTAACTCACTCGGTTCCCAAGAAAAGATCCCGTGATACAGACCGAGAAGATTGTCATATTCAGAACTTATGATTGACGCCCGAAGTACGCCGATAAGATTTTACGCCCGAAACAGGAGACGCTACGACCAATAGAATTTGAAGTTGGAGATATTGTACTAACTTAAGGTATCACCATGTAATGGCCCGAACAAGTATGGAATGCGCGAAAGCTACGACCACCATCAACAACAGGACCTAACAATATGTCTAGCATATGAGTTTGTCAGAAGCTAACGACCCGATAGGAGTTGCCTAAATAGTAAAAAGGATACATAGAACTTTTAAATGTTTCGACTCACTAAGAATGTTAAGGCTGAAGGTGAAAATTGTTGTATCTGATGGATAAGAATCAACTTGATAAAGCAGCATATGATTGAATAGCCAGTGGAAGTATGTAGATAGAGAGTGCTTAAGTGCAACTTAAGCCAAAAATGATACCCCTTGGTATAAAGATTGTTAGAATCCGTACAAGGTCTAGAATATTACTTACATGAAACGTGAGGATCATATTAGAGAAAAGTAACCCATAACTCTTTGTAAAGAAAGGACGGAAGCAATGAAAGCGATAAGATCAGAGTTGAGCACGGAGAGGGTGCTCTTAAAGGAGACGATAGAATGTAACAACCTGAGTTATTCAGGGACAACGTCCTAACACGATTAATGATAACTATTATGTTAGTTACGAAAATAATACATAGTCGCCCTATGCAATAAGTAAGGGTTCAGAAATGAAATTTCCGATATATACGTAATAATCAATCTGAGAATTGTAGTTTTTTATTTATTTGTTTTTTATAAGTATCTAACAAGAAGTCCAAAAATGTATTTTTTAGCTTCCAAGAGCGTAAATAGTATTATCTTTTTGTATTTACCGAGATTATTCCCTAGGTTTATTTGTAAAAAACATGTTAAAGTTATTACGAGTTTTAACGTTAATTTAATGAGCTCTTAAAGAAAACGTAGTAGTGGGATGAATTTAAGACTATATAGAAATTTGGTGTGACCGCGATCTTTTGCCAATATTACATAAAAAGAAAAAAGCTTTGTAACCTAGTATTTAAAAGAGATTAAAAATGGAATGGGGACTAGATTTTGTCCAGTTACGGTAAAAGTTTTACTTCATATACATAACGCAACACACACACTTAATCATTTTTACAAAAAAAATACCTTGTCCTCATCACCGACCCCCTCAGGTCCCTCATCTCGACCGGAGATGCACCCACTACAAACACATACTTATCAGGCTTATTTTCTAACATGCAATTAAATCCAAATAGACCAAGCTTAAACCTTGTTTCAAGAGCCTACAGAATCCCACTGATAGAAACCACACATGCAATAAAGATATTTAGAAGAAGTTAGATTTTTGGTTCTTTCTATGATAGATTTCGAGTACATAGGGTGTGTACCTATAAGATGCTTAGATTAGTGTTTTTTGAGCTTGTTTATATTGACAAAGGTTCGGGATTTTTTGTTGTATTTGGTTCTCGTTCGAACGTCCTAACAAGAGGGACAATGAAATTCGATTTTTGTTGTTAGCTTTGTAGTCATTCTAGTTTATTTTATTGTGTTAATTTAATATGTGGTTATTGGCATGTATATGATTATTGCTAGAATGATATCAAGTGCGGAATATTATTGAAAGCATGTTGTGTGTCATTGGCTTAAGGTATGATGTCTTTAGTAAATTATATTAGACTCGTCATAAGCGAATTTTATGCGATAGTCGGGATTAATGTCGAAAATATCGTTTTCATAGGTTTTGGGTTTGACCATTTTGACGCATGGAAAAGTATTGACTGATTGTGGCAAGTTCGAGAAATTTTTGAAATCTATTTTAGGCTTTTGAAAATGAGATAAAGGGAGTTTCTAGTAGGACCGTTTTGATACAAGTGTATTGCCTTGTAAACTCTAAAAACAAACATTTTACGGCCGCGTCAAGTTTGTGGTAATTATGCGGCAAAAAGTCACAACGAAGTTTTACTATATGAAGCAGTCCAACTTTTTGCGTACAAACGATTTAACATGCAGACAAAAAATAAAGCAAAAGGGACGTAAATGTAGTATAATTCGAAAACGACATAAGTAATGATACATGATGTAAATATCCTTGACTTTCAGGTAACTATCTAAAAATTAAAACTTTATTTAAAAATATGTAATATTGTTAAAGTGCGTCAAGGTGTGAAAAGTTTTAGCGTCGCACCTTGGAGATTTAGTATATGAATTGTAAATAGTACTAATATAATATAATACAAATTATATACTATATATATATATAGAAAATCAAAAATTCATATACATAGTAAAGAATATAAATATATCTACAATAACAAGAAATAATATAAATATATATATATATTCTAAATATATATATATATATATAATACTATAAAGTGGCAGTAATTGTAACAAAATATGAATTTGAATATACATTTAGACAGCGTACCAGCTATAATATGGATACAGTATAGGATCCGCTTCGGTTCAAGACGAGTAATTTAATCAATGTACGCTTGATTGACTTAGAATGATTATGTATCTATTGCTTAATGTGCAGATCAAAGCCTGAGGAGCAACAAAATAATTACAAATTGTTTTGTATCAAACCCGCAGGGGGCTGCAAGTTTGATATATAAAAACTGAACACATATTAAATTATTAATGTGAAAGCATAACCCGATTCCGATAAATTTTTTCAGCAATATGTATCTATTGTCGTAAGTCCCTTATTTCATGAACCAATAGTTGCCTCTGCGAGGTATACTCAATTCATTAAATATGATCTATTATGAGATATTACAAACACTAACCCTGTCCGGGGTCAAGAATCCTACCTAGATGCACGCCAATAGCGAACATAATTGAAAATACGAAAGTATCGTCATGTATTACTGACAAAAATACCATGTTTGGGTGCCCTCCGTAAAAATGAAATTCCATACTAACTTTTAACAGTACGGAAGTCACGAGCTATCATACTACAAAGAAAGAAGATTAGCAATAGCATTGCAGTTCGATGCTTTGGTTTTCCCGAGAACTAACTTATTCGTTTAAAAAGGATTATTGACTTAAAAAAACATTAAACTTACTCATGAATATCACCAATCAACATACGTATGTTGGCCAGTATTTAAACCAATGTTTATACTTGTGGACAACCAATGATGAAGGTAAACGAAGGCAAGGAGGTTCAGCGAGGATGGCAGTGTGGAAAGACTACAAGATGTGTTTCCGTGTCATATCAACAAACAATGTCATTGATAGTGTTAACAACAAAGTCATTTTTATTAGTCTTAACAATATTCATACCCATGAAGTACTAGAATGATGATTGCAATTCTTGTAGGGCCCTAAACGCAATATTACACGATTAATAAAGGTAACCCAAGCAAGACATGTTTGTTAAACGTCTTATTTGGGTCGTTTTCTATTATCTTGGTGAATGGTGCTATTTAGTAACATCCAAATTGCTAATTTCGTTGCGCAACCCAATGTACGTTGGGTGGGGTGTTACAGAGCGTTGGACTAAAATTTCAAAATGGTCATGATTTTCAAAACAATCCTTGGTTCGTGTTCTCAAGGTACGGCCTACAAAAACTATGTACTATACTACAGGACCCAAGAATTGTAAACTTGGGTACAATACATGCTAACCACAATGGACCCATTAAAAAATAGGTACCATGATCGTGAATTCATATTTGCATGTAGGTATGCCTTAAATGCGATCTACTTCCAGACGATTGGATTGTGGATAGTGGTTGCAGTAAGTACATGACCAGGAATAAAATATTGTTTACTTCATACAAGGCGTATGATGGTAGACATGTCGTATTTGGGATTAACCTAAAGGGCAAGGTCACCGGTAGAGGTAATATTTTTCATGACTCCATTACAATTAAAAATGTTGAGCATATTAGTGGTCTAGCTTTTAACTTGATTAGCGTAGGACAATTATGTGATGATGACTGCTTAGTTAACTTTACTAAAGTAGATTGTGCTATTAGTAAAAATGGTAAAACATTAGCTAAAAGACATAGGAGAAATAGCTTATATACATGTAAATTGGGAGACAACTCCAAACATCAAATTGGTCTTGCATCTGTGGTGGATAACTCAACGCTTTGGCATAGGAGGTTAGGTCACGCCAATATGAGGTTAGTTCAAAACTTAGCTTCCAACGAGATAGTTAGGAACTTACCAAAGTCGAGCTTTGAAATACACTTTTGTAATACGTGTGGTTTAAGAAGTCAAGGTAATGCAAACAACAGGACTAGGAAAGAAGTGTCAACTAGTAGGTTTTTAGAGTTGTTACACTTAGATTTGGTTAGTCCATCTTCTATTCAAAGCTACAAAGGAAACTTATACACTTTGATGATTGTTGATGATCATTCAAATTACACTTGGCTTGTGTTTGTAGAGTCTAAAGATGAAGTATTAGAAAATTTTAAAATATTGTGTAAAAAGCTTGAAAACCTACATGACTGTTCTATTGTTTCAATTGTGATAAATCATCATAGTGAATTTTATAAATTGCAATTTGAAAGTTTTTGTGAACAACATGGAATGTCTTATAACTTGTTGGGCTTGTTCATTTCTCAATCAAGTGAGATTGTTGAAAGGACATATCGCAAGTTAAGAAAGATGGGTCGTGCTATGTTAGACGAGCAATCCATTCCACAAAAGTTTTGGTGTCATGCTTTAGATACGGCAACATACATATTTAATAGGTTTTATATTAGAAAATTCATTAATAAAACACCATCCGAAATCCTTAGAAATAGAAAGCCATCATTAGAGTATTTTAGGGTCTTTGGTTGTAAAGTATTCATACTTAACACTAAAGTACATCTCACCACGTTCGACCCAAATTCGTATGAAGGTGTGTTTTTAGGATACTCTCAAACTAGTAAAGCATACATAGTGCTTAACAAGGAAACAATAAAGATTGAGGAATCTTTCAATGTTACCTTTGATGAAAGTTTGCCCAAACCTAATTCATCTTATTTGGAAGAAGAGGATAGGATCATTGAACCTGTATTTCAAAATCCGGTTAGTTCCCCATCATTAGAAGCTAATGTTTTGGAGCCGGGTTATCCTAAGAAGCTAGAGGACACTCAATAAAACAAGTAACTGGTGAGTTTAATGAGAGAAAACTTAGGTCTAAAACCAAGCAAGCTTAGGATTTTCGCATGCCATTTCCCAAAGTCCAAATTGCACAAGTCTAGTTGAGGTTGTTCATGGTTGACATGCACCATAGGATATTAATTTAAGAGTGTGAAGAGTCAAAATAAAGAGTTAAAGTCTAGAGGTTGTTTGCATGCCCTTTTAGAGATAATTATGCTCTTAGAGTTTATGTGATTATATGCTATGTGCTAAGAATTATGTGAAAGGCATGCAAGTTAAGCAACATTGTTGTCTTAACAAGATGAATGATGGATGACAATTCATTATTCAAACAATTGCTAACATTATCTCGGATTCTACATGCCAAACCTATGTGTTATGAATAATAAATTTAATCTACATCTACTCAATATTTTAATAACCATCGTCTTACATATTTAAATAAGTGAAATCGACTTATTCACAACATTGCATGATCTATTCCCCATGATAGTCATGATGGATTAAATAGACAAGTTCATTGACAAAATCACTTTGGATCACAACTCACCATTATGTTGAAGATGTTGCATTTGTGTCAACTTGTTCATTTTATATGTTGATTTCATGCTATGTGTATTAGGATAGAAAAGAAAAGTAAAAATATTTATGCAAACATACAAACTACTCACGTAGTTAAAGAGAATTCATTTGAAATTAAATTCGGTATGATAGTGCATAACATACTAAAATACACATTGAAGTAGGCTTGATAACTTGGTCCACTCATCCAAGATCCCAAGTATTTTCCTTTCAATGCATTGAAAATAAAGTTTTCATAACCAAAAATCCAAAATGGTGATTGAGGATCTCAAACAAACTACAATGAAAATATTATGCTTGGACAATCTTTAGTGCATGCACATATACTTGTGGGAACTAGCTTGTGCAACTAAATCACCCATCCTCATATAAAATTCAACATAGTAAAACAAAATCACTAAATTTAACTAGGCATGATCAAACTTTTAACTAAAGCTTCAAATCAATATGACACAATGCTCTTTCAACATCACCAACTTTCTTCATATAATCATCACTACCACACCCAAAGAATCTAAGTACATAGCTAAATGATTTATGTCATTTTTAGTAACTTATTCCTTCACTATAAAAGCCCATGCATAAGCTTATTAGATAGAACACACACACATTCAAATTTTTTGGCTAAATAAATAAATAATACAAGAATCATGAGTGAATTTAGAGATTCTTCATACCACTACAACACCAGAAGAAGAACTATGACACGAGAGGAAGAAGTATCATACCCATGGGAACAACACAATAGCAGTGACATAGACATTTTAGGGCTTTTCTAAAATTGTGTATTATCGAAGATCCTATATGGGAAAGGATTTCTAGTGAGCTTAAAGAACCTACCTGTAGCACTCATGTTGACGAGTGTGTATGTTGTCAAGTGCAACATATGACGAAGGAAAGTATGTATTATCTTCGCAAGGAAATGCGTGAGATACATATAAAAATTAACAATGACCTTAATTAACCACAGTCATTGAGGACATTGCTAGAGTCTTTCTTCAAGACACAAATGAAGAATTAATTAAGAAAGACAAGAAATCTAGTGATTGATCATTTGTTAATTCAAGCATTACAAGAATAATAGTAGTAAAGGCATTATAGGTCGCCTTGTACTAGCTAGATAATGTGTAATATATGTTATGTGTTGCATGTGTCGCACCCCCAAACGGGGCCTGGACGGAATACGTGTCCGAGGGCGTGACGTCATAACAATCCGATCACAAAGCAATAAAGAACGACCACTAATCATGGACGTTTGAAAAAAAGTTTACTCGTCGCATAAAATAAAATAAATTTAAGTTTTACAACCCATAATAATTAAGTTAAAAGTAGCGGAAGCATAACAAAGTTTTGATAAA
>BQNB010162472.1:0-14556 GCA_026074375.1 Tanacetum coccineum | reverse complement strand
CGAAAAATACATCGTTTGCTTGATGTTTTGAAAAAGTAGTTGTCAATGAGAGGCCGTTGTTTGCATTTTTTTATGAACTGGAGAAAAAAAAAAGAAAATGATTATGGTCTGTTTCAATTCATTCATTTTTATCAGTTCCGGTTCTCTTCGGTTCGTTTTCAGACGGATTGTATTGTCTAGCCGAAGTGGTGGCGACTACGATTACCGGTTAAACCCGTTAGTCCGGTCTCATTTTCAAAACCATATGCACCATTAACTTGTTAGTGTATAAGATGTTTAATCTTTGTGTGATTTATTATTTGTACAATATGTACGATAACATGTATTTTTCATTTTAAAAGTGTTTTAAAAGTAATATTAACTAAAAGAGTTGAAAAGTCAATATATGAATATGTTGTGTTTAATTATTTGGGAAAATGATCCTTGCTGCAAACTGCAGGGAAGATTATCTGCTGCTAGGTGTAACTCAGGGATCATTTGTGTACATCAGGGAAGTTATCAGGGACCATTGTGTAAATAAGGGATAATTTTTGCATTGTGGAGTTATCTGTTGTTTGCTGCAGGGATGTTATCCCCTAATCATTTAATGCTCAATTTTTAAATTTTTAGTCAACTAATGCAAAAAATGTGATTCTCACTTATATAGTCAGGGGTGGACCTAGGGGGACCCGGGGGTTTACGGGAACCCGATAAATGTTTGTCGCGTAATGTAATTTTTTTTGTAAAAGTTATTGATTTTTTTAAAATGAACACGGTCCCTAAAACTTTTGTCACGTAAATATTAGTTAATCCGAAATTTTAGGTATTCGGATATATAAATCTTTTATCTGAAATTTCGGATATCCGAATTGAAAAAATTTAGCTAAAATAATGGGTATAACATAAAACCGTCAACGCGAATTTAGGATATCCATTGTGATATAACTAGTTATTAACAAGTCCCTTAAATTATTAAAATTGGCAACAAACAATTATTGTCGAAAATGTCCCATTTCGTATTTTAGTTTTATTCCACAAAAAGCCATGAGACGATTCTGATACAATCATAATCGTATTTACCTCTTTGACAAATCTTTATATTTTAAATAACTGTCTAAATTAATGCGGTAAATGCTTGTGAAAGAGATTTCAAACTTGCAGAAAATATGACCCTCCAATGAAAAAACCGAAAACCTAACAGCAAAATACCAAAAACCAAGAAAAACAAACATAACTTTTGGTTCGGGGTTTGGTTTTAGCCACCCCTGATCAAAACCCTTTATACTACGTAAATCCTTTCAAATACTCAGAATCTATCTTACTTCAATTCCACACGTTCTACTGCTTTTGATTCCTTTACTTGTAAGATGCATTATTAGCGTTTTATACATCTCATTGGATAAGATGCATTATTTAAATGCATTGAATAATGCAGATGACATTTGTACCAAAAAATGTGATGTCCTAGGAGGAAAAATAAATTTCTTTTTATTGAGGAGCTCCCAGGAGTAGTCGATATCCAATATCAACCACGAGGTATTTTGCTCATCAAACGTTCGGTTGAACAACCATAGTTTCAACCGGATCAAATTCAACTAAAGATGAGCTACCATCGGTCTCAGATATAGTATATAAAGACCGATCAAAGGTACTTATGGGATGACCATGTATCCCTACTTCGGTCAGATTGTATGTTGCAATAATCGAGGATGGGTTTACATCCCCTTTCATATAAAAATTTTTGGTGATTGTAGAATTGGCACTCATTTTGACAACTGTTAAGTTCAAAAATTCGCACTCTATGTACAAATTATGTGCGTCTACTTGGCGGACTTGAATGCTAACAATGTCGTAGTATAAACGCCAGGGGCGGACCTAGGAGGTTCCCGGGGGTTCACGGGAAACCAATGAAATGTTTGTCGGGTAATGTAATTTTTTTGTAAAAGTTCCTGATTTTTTCAAAATGAACACGGTCCCAAAATTTGTGTCATGTAAATATTACTTAATCCGAAATTTTGGGTATTCGGATATATAATTCTTTTATCTGAAATTTCTGATATCTCAATTGAAAAAACTTAGCTAAAGTAATGGGTATAACATAAAATCGTCAACCTAAATTTCGGATATATCCAAATTTGTGATATAACTAGTTATTAACAGGTCCCTTAAATTATTAAAATTGACAACAAACAATTATTGTCGAAAATGTCTCATTTCATATTTTGGCTTTAGTCCACAAAAGGTCATGAGACGATTCTAATACCATCATAATCGTATTTACCTCTTTGACGAATTTTTATATTTTAAATAACAGTCTAAATTCATGTGGTAGCTCCTTGTGAAAGAGATTTCAAACTTGTAAAAAATATGGCCCTCCAGTGAAAAAACTAAAAACCCAGCAAAAAACCAAAAACTGAGAAAAACAAACATAACTTTTGGTTCAGGGTTTGGTTTTAGCCACCCCTGATCAAAACCCTTTATACAACGCAAATCCTTTAAAGTACTCAAGATCTCTCTTACTTCAATTCCACACGTTCTACTGCTTTTGATTCCTTTACTTGTAAGATACATTATTAGCGTTTTATACAACTCATTGGGTAAGATGCATTATTTAAATGCGTTGAATAATGCAGCTGACATTTGTACCGGGAATGTGATATCCTAGGAGGAAAAAACATTTCTTTTTATCGAGCAGCTCCCAGAAGTAGTCGATATCCAATATCAACCACGAGGTATTTTGCTTAGCAAATGTTCAGTTGAACAACCATAGGTCTTTCTGAGGTACTATGATTTCAACCAGATCAAATTCAACTAAAGTTAAGCTACCATCGATCTCAGATATAGTATATAAAGACCGAGCAAAGGTACTTATGGGGTGACCTTTAACCCTACTGCGATCAGATTGTATGTTGCAATAATCAGGGATGGGTTTACATCCCCATTTATATGAGAAATTGTGGTGATTGCGGAATTGGCACTCATTTTGACAGTTGTTGAGTTCATAAATTCGTACTCTACGTACAAATTTTGTGCGTCTACTTGGCGACTTGAATGCCACTAATGTCGCAGTTTAAACGCCAGGGGCGGGCCTAGGGGGTCCGTGAGAACCCGATGAATGTTTGTCGCGTAATGTAATTTTTTGGTAAAAACTCTTGATTATTTCAAAATGAACCCGGTCTCAAAATTTTGTGTCACGTAAATATTAATTAATCCGAAATTTTGGGTATTCGGATATAAAAATCTTTTATCAGAAATTTCGGATATCTGAATTGAAAAAACTTAGCTAGAATAATGGGTATAACATAAAACTGTCAACGCAAATTTCGGATATCCAAATTTGAAATTTGTGATATAACTAGTTATTAACAAGTCTCTTAAATTATTAAAATTAAAAACAAACAATTATTGTCGAAAATGTCCCATTTCATATTTTGGCTTTAGTCCACAAAAATCCATGAGATGATTCTAATACCATCATAATCGTATTTACCTCTTTGACAAATCTTTATATTTTAAATAACTGTCTAAATTCATGCGGTAGCTGCTTGTGTAAGAGATTTCAAACTTGTAGAATATATGGCCCTCCAATAAAAAAATAGAAAAACTAACAGCAAAAAACCAAAATCCGAGAAAAACAAACATAACTTTTGGTTCGAGGTTTGGTTTTAGCCACCTCTAATCATAACCCTTTATACGACGTAAATCCTTTCAAGTACTCAGGATCTCTCTTACTTCAATTCCACACGTTCTACTGCTTTTGATTCCTTCACTTGTAAGATGCATTATTAGCGTTTTATACATCTTATTAGGTAAGATGCATTATTTAAATGTGTTGAATAATGCAACTGACATTTGTACCGGGAATGTGATATCACAGGAGGAAAAATAAATTTCTTTTTATCGAGGAGCTCCCCAGGAGTAGTCGATATCTAATATGAACCACGAGGCATTTTGCTCAGCAAACGTTCGGTTGAACAACCATAGGTCTTTCGAAGGGATTATGGTTTCAACCAAATCAAATTCAAATAAAGTTGAGCTACCATCGGTCTCAGATATAGTATATAGAGACCGAGCAAATGTACTTATGGGATGACCATGTATCCCTACTGCGGTCAAATTGTATGTTGCAATAATCAGGGATGGGTTTACATCTCCTTTTATATAAAAAATTATGGTGATTATGGAATTGGCACTCATTTTGACAGTTGTTGAGTTCGAAAATGCATACTCTACGTACAAATTTTGTGCGTCTACTTGGCGGACTTGAATGCCACCAATGTCGTAGTATAAACGGCTAGTGTAGATACATAGATTTCTTAATCAAAGGACCTTTAGAAAATTTATTTTTTTAATAAATAAAAAGGTTTTACTAACCAAAATTATGTGATTCTTTTAAGTTTTATCATTTATGTAAAAAGTGCATTTAATAAACTTATTATTTTTATATTTATACATATCTAATAATTATAACATAAAAATGTATTGTTGAACATCAAATGTTTGATGTTACTTAATTATTAACTTTTTAACTAATGTAAGCATAACCAACCTTCATAGAGTTGTAGTTAGCAAAATAATACGCATAAATAAAATAGCATAAATTAACATAATACCATTATCTAAAGACATAAACAAAATAAAAGAAATATTTTTTTTAAATATAAACAAATAACTAGTATGATATCCATGCGTTGCAGTGGCGAGTACCCTAAAACAAATGGTAACGACATCAAATTTCTAGTAGCTTGTTCGCATGTTCGCTACTCGCGTTGTGGAAGCAAACGGCAAAAGTAATGGTTAGTAGTTGTACGATTGAGTTATATGTATATGATAGTCTTTTATGTGCCAGGTGTTTTAAGTGTTTTAGTAGCTTTTATAAAATGTACTAGCTTCAAGGTTCGCCTAACTATTTCTCGTTGGGCGGCGAGCTTTAAGATTTTATTCAAAGAAACAATTGCATTTTGATAGTTGTTCGATATTGTTTTTGGTCGTTCCAACTATTGCCTATCATTTAGATAACATGGTTTGATTTCTATTTTATGTTATCATTGACAATACATAGTTGTTTCAATGTTGTTTTTAGAATTAAACAATGGTTGATAGAATGTTGACAAATAAATGTAATTAGCAAGATAGTTTATAAGATAATATTGTGAAACATTGATGTAACAAACAAAAAAAACTAATATAACATAGTATAATTTGTCAAGAGATAATATACTAGTATAAAAACTAATGAATAGTATTTGGGAAAATATAGTCATTACAAAAAGGCTAATGAAAAATGATTAAACTCAAAGTTGATGAAAGACTTCTTTAAAGACAACATTGGTTGTGTAATTACAATAATTGTCATCTTTATCGCAACACAACACTTTTAGACCTTTCTTGCTCTTTACTTTTGATACAACTACATAAAGTTGTTCGTGCGAAAAAACTGGTCGTTCCAAATATAGACTGACCTTAGACAAATATGTCCTTGACTTTTGTTAATTGTCATGGAAAAACCAAGCGATACAGGGAATTGTCTCTTGTTGAGTTAAAAAATGCATTTTCTTATCTGATGGAATAATATTCATCCGAGGTATAGCAACAACTATGCCTACTTTACCACCTGTTATAATTTTAGCCTCGATATTGTTGATGCTCATTCTCAAAACCTGTAACCTCGTATCATTACAAAGTCCACCTTTTTTGTCGATGCTGCGCAAACACATAACGGGAGCACCAATCGACAAGATTAACTTGTGGTGTGGAATATCAGACATCTTGATTGTATTCAAAAATTCAGTTGTGTAAAGAGACTCATTGAAGTTGAAATCAATATTTACATCCGAAACATGATCAGAACTATAACAAACTTTCTCTCTGTCGGGAAGTTTTGCCAACATTCATTCATTTACTTTGTCTACGTGTTCGTGTGTAGGTGTAAGAATAACTCTATCTTGAAAATATTTTGGATCCCACGGATTATGCTACCAATTGTCATACGTTTCTGTTATGAGATATTCAATGTGATCATTAGAGTCCGGAATAAGCATTTCTTTGACGAATTCAACCTCTGCATGACCATCATTTTTCCCATCGATTTCACCTTCTCCAATATTCAAAATCTAGTATGCAAAATCATTTATCTCTTCTGCATCTTCTGGATTGCAACCTACACAAAGCCTTGTGTTTTTAGTAAGCTTTAGAACAGTGCAATGCTGCCACAAGTAAGACATGTTGAGCGAAGGGTGTACAATGTCTTGCCTACTACCGTTTGGAATAACAGGTTATGTTTGTCGAAAATCGCCACAAAAAACAACAACTTTACCACCAAAAACCTTATCCGAATTTGATAGCAGAATTTTGCAAAACCTCTAGAAGTTTTACAATCCTCCAAGGCAGTGTACCTAATCGTTGTAGTGTAGTATAGGTAACACTTGAGGGATTGATCGTTCTCTAAGGGAATAGTTTGGGTAGGCTCGAATTGTATGTTTACTAAGGTCTAAGGATTAAAATAAAAAAGAAGAAAAAAAAGGTATAAAAAAGAGGAAAAAAAAAAAAAAAACAAATAATAAAATAAAATGAATAATAAAAGAAAAAAAGGGAAGGATTATTTTGTGTGTGTTTTTATATTTTTAGAAAGCAAGTAAATCTCGGGTTTTGAAGAGGGGGTTGATTAAACTACTAACTAAACTACTCCTAATTATATTATAATTATGCAAAAAAGTACAGTGACGGAAAAACTCATATGGTTAAACAACTGAGTTCACCTAATCATGTAATACTCCGTAGTCGTTCTGTCTAATTTTTTGAAACGCCCCTTTCCCGACTCGATAATTTGGCCAAAATAAAAAAAATCAGAAACGACATAACGAAGCGGACCTTCAGTTGTTCTCCAATAAACTGACAACAATCTGTTATAAAACATACCATAAGATTATTTTTAAATGAAACTAGAGTTGATTACCTTAAAATGGCGGGTGGCACGTTTTCTAACGACTTACAGTTTAAAAGATATGATTTTTCAAAGATTGACCAAAAACTATAAAAAAATTCATTTATAGTCTGACAGAAGCATATGAGCATATGGCCATATGGACATTGTAGAAACTTCTGAACTGAGCATATGGCCATATGCCGAAATACCATATGGCCATATGGTTCCTGTATAAACTTTACAAGCAAGCTATACTTTTGCACTTTTCCCTATTCCGAAAACCATATTTTCGAGACTCGTAAATTAATGAAACTTTCCAGAAATCTTTAGTATATCATATAGTTCATTGTTAAATACTCACATGCTCTAAATGACCCGCGGAGACATACATTATGGGTTATGCCAAACACCCGTTTTAACCCATTTTACATACCCTTTTGTTACAAAACCATACATAAGTTTATATAAACACAAGACACACTTGACACTTTAAGGGACACATTCCGATAACACAATTACATCAACTTTGAGGGATCAACATTGATTGAGCTCGGTATCCTACTTACGCTTACACGCATAACCAATACTTCTACCCGTGTCCAATTCTAAGCCTTTACCAAGGATTTACCTTCTTCACATAAAACCTACAAAAACGGTTAAACACTAAACCGTAAGCGAAACACATAGTAAGTAAATGGCAATAATATGTCATTATACATCATTACGCATATAAGCATCATGCACATTCTTCATTAGTCCACATACTAACCAACACCTATACTTGCACAAAGATCCTTAATTCAAATAACAATAACACAAAAACATACATACTCTTACATACCTTAACTAGTCCGCAAATAATCTATTCACATCCTTGGCTAGTTACTCTCAACTAGCTCTTAATCTATCCTTAATCCAAAACATGAAGCCAAATGCTTCCTAAACCTATAACACAACTTACACATAATACATATATGATAAATTCAATATAACTTCATATTATGACCAATTTACTTACCTCTTTTCAAGCTAACAATCAAAAGCACCATCATCATCATCAATCTTGCTTCCTAAACCAAAATCATCATAATAAAAAAACACTTAAAACACATTAAAGAAATACTATAACAATGGTTTATACAACCATTAGCCCACCTTTAATACTTCTAATCATCATCCAATCATAAATTGATCATATGATGAAAGACCCACAAAATTACCAACTCTGCTCATTATAACTTATCCTAAAATTACTATAACCTCATTTATTAACATAAAAACACCGTTTACCTAATTTCACCAAATTAGGGTTCAAGAACCCTAATTTATTACTTCGTTAATTAACTCAAATTAAAGGATGACTTACTTGAAAAGGATCATAACTAGGTTTCTATTATTGGTTTGGACCTAAATCTTTCTTCAAAAGATCATCAAAGCTCCTCTTGTTTCTCCCTCCCTTGGAAACCTACAACACACACAACACACATACACATTCTAGGAACATTTTGAGAATGATTTGGAAATGTCTAGGATTATATAGTTAGTTATCTCAAGTTTGGCCACTTGACAACTTTTGTTCCTTAAGTTATTTCCTCTTATAATTGTGACACATAATACTTTCTAAAACCATTTATATAATATTTGGACTTATAGTTTAACCAACAGATTGACTATCAGGTTTGACTAACCAATCGTGTAACGCCTTTCAATGTATAAAGTCGTAGTCAAACTTACTCAATGGCATTATAGTAATATAATGTCTAAAAACCGGTTTTTGGGTGTTACAAATCTACCCCTTTATTTAGATTTTGTCCCCGAAATCTTATTTACTTAATGCTTGCGACCATTCGCAAACTTTTCTACGCCTTTAGTCCACATCTTAGCCATTACACCAATTATAATATATTCATTTCTAGAAGACACATAATTCAAAAATCTCAATTCAATTAAGTCATATCCATACAAATAAAAATTCACTTAATTCACATAATTTTCACAAAAGTTCAAGTATTTCCTAGTGACACCGCGTCATTAGCATCACATCATATAATGGAAATTCTCCATTTCACACAAAATCCTACTAGAAACAAAACTTCTCTTCACAAACTTATCTAAAATTTAAAACAATGACGACTTGTCACCTGGAAAATTTACTCATTTGACTTTATATAAGTCAAACTTCGACATTATTTTCACACCGTTCACCAATACACTAATATGACCTAAAGTCATATACCATTCCATCTCGCATTCCATTTAATAACAACACGTATTTTTTTAGAATTCTCTTAATCCTTGTCAAATTTCTAATCTCAAAAATCGGTAACTTCTTTTCAACTTTTAACAAGTATCTTCTAAACTGTACTAACCATTTAATTCTATGTATTCCTTAAGCAAATTTCTTTTTAAATTTTAGGAATTACCTACCCGGTTATCTTCTACACTTAATGCACAACATCGTTCTAGGCATCTATCTTATGGTTTTACATATGACCTTAAACACTGCTATAAAATTCCCATTCATACTAATTTCATTTCTCATGACATCAACTTGTTTTAGGTTTCATATTCTCATTTTACCCGTACTCATGCCATGTCGGATATGTATAAGCTCACTCATTCACATTTCGTTATTTACAAAAAGAGAGGTCATAATCTATGTAAATAAAGAATTATAAACTTATGATTCGGTGATTTACAATCTTTATTAAATAAAGAGGCGTCGCAATCTTTTTAAATAAGGAGATTTTAAATCATCCTACTTATACATTTTTGACATAACACTTATCCCGCCTAACGCTTCTATCTTTTCTTTCATTGATCACATATCAATAACTCTTTCATTTTATTATCTTTTCTAGCCTTGGATCCAATCTCAACATAACATTTTCCCGAAGGGACTATCACATGTGTTGAGAATTAGGCAATCCATGCCGGTAAAGGCAAGCTAACAACCATGCTACGAAGGAAAGCTATAACAATCATGCCATGAAAGGTAAGCTATAACAACCATTCCATAAAGGCAAGCTATAACAACCATGCCATAAAGGCAAGCTATAATAACCATGCCATGAAAGGGAAGCTATAACAACCATGCCATAAAGGCAAGCTATAACAACCATGCCATGAAAGGCAAGCTATAACAACCAAGCCATAAAGGCAAGCTAACACATCTCAAAAGATTCGAGAACTAGAGCATTGGATCCAAGCTATTTTTACCTCAACCTTCTTTACTCACTCATCATTCATGTACTTTTCAAATGAAATACATTTCCATTTCCAATTCTTATTTCTTTAAACAATTTCATCACATATTTCATTTCCTCGTTATCTTAGACAAGATCAATATGATACTTGTCGATTTTATATATTGCAAATTTTATATGTATGTCACTATGCATTTATCATTCATCCGTCAACCTCAAGTTGACTACATATTCAATTTTATGCTAATACAATATTTTATTCCACTCGACTTTTCACGTATATAAATCTCACATTAGTTTATTTTGTAACACACTTTTTAATCCCATTTTACTCATCATACTCATCGTTTTAATTTGTTAACATGACTCTATTCATGCTTTTCAACTCTTTCTAGTACATTTTACATCATTTAAGATTTCTAACGCAACTCAACTTAAGCATCAATGTTATTCATCATGTTTACCTGTGTTTGATTATCGTGATTTACTTATCATGTTTTCAATACAACATGACTCATCACCTATTAATGATTTACTTAAACATCATCATGTTATTAATATTTATACAACTAAGCAACCATACTTCACAACTTCTTAATCATACACTTACACGTCAACACGTTTTAATATTTATGCATTTAAGCAGTTTCATTTTACCTTCATCATTCATATAACATGTCTTGTCCCATTTCTATAACCTTCACAAAGTCAATGTGCTTTCAAGCACAACATATGCCAATCATTCTTCATATCACAAACAATGCATTCTAGTAAATCATGCATTCAACGTATCATACTTAACATCACCACCCGCTTATGCTTACGCTTTAGGTACTTAAACGCATACCAACCCATCATTACTACCACACACATTCATTAATCACTAGGCATAAAATACAAATTAGACCATATATTAGTCATTAATCCCCAAAAGAATCATATTATTTACTTAGACTTCATTTCAAATTCCATAGACTCTTCATCCACGCAACATATAACTTACATCCAACACTAACCACAAGTGTCACGAAACTATAAAATACGTTCTAGATATTTCTTCTATGGCTCATATAATTTCAGACATCAAACCTTATCAAGAAAACTTTACTCTATACATTACGATACATAAGACATACTTTTCAAAGTACTTAACATGCATTAGTCTACCATAGACTATATCACGCAAACACACAATATCAAATTAACACTTATCCGACAAGTGCCACAACATACATGATTAAAAATCAAATCACTTATTATATGGCTTTATAACACATCACATAATTCATGTCTAAGCATCATCATTTTCATAGCCACAAGTACTAAACTACCTAATAACTACGGCATTCGCATTCCACGCTACTTACACTTACGACATACGCATCTACGAGTGGTCTAAGTTTAGGCAACCTATCATGGAAACCTATTTCACTTAGACCGAAGCTTTGATACCAAGTTGAAACCCCCCTTTCCTGACTCGATAATTTAACAAAAATAAAAAATTTGGAAACGACATGACAAAGCGGACCTTCTACTGTTCCCCAATAAAATGAAAACAATCTGTTATAAAACAGACCATAAGACTATTTTTAAATGAAACTAGACTCAATTATTTTTAAAATGGCAGGTGGCACGTTTCCTAACGACTTACGGTTTAAAAGATATGATTTTTCAAAGATTGACTAAAAACTTTAAAAAAGCTCATTTATAGTCTGACAGAAGCATATGGCCATATGCTGAAATACCATATGGCCATATGACCACTACAGAAACTTCTGAACTAAGCATACGGCTATATGCCAAAATACCATATGGCCATATGGTTCCTGCAGAAACTTTACAAGGCAAGCTATACTTTTGCACTTTTTCCTATTCCGAATACCATACTTCTGAGACTCGTAAATTAATGAAACTTTCCATAAATCTTTAGTATATCATATAATTCATTGTCAAATACTCACATGCTCTAAATGACCACCGGATACATACATTACGGGTTATGGCAAACATACGTTTTGACCCATTTTACATACCCTTTTGTTACAAACCCATACATAAGTTTATATAAACACAAGACAAACTTGACACTTTAAGGGACACATTCTGATAACACAATTACATCAACTTTGGGGGATCAACATTGATTAATCTCGGTATCCTACTTACGCTTACATGCATAACCAATACTTCTTACCCGTGCCTAATTTTAAGCCTTTACCAAGGATTTACCTTCTTCGCATAGAACCTACAAAAACGGTTTAACACTAAACCATAAGCGAAATGCTTAGTAAGTAAACGACAATAATATGTCATTATACATCATTACGCACATAAGCATCATATGCATTCTTCATTAGTCCACATACTAACCAACATCTATACTAGCCCAAACATCCTTAATTTAATTAACAATAACACAAAAACTTAATATCTTAACATACCTTAGAACTAGTCCAACAAATAATCTTTTCACATCCTTGGCTAGTTCTCTCAACTAGCTACTTAAGCTATCCTTTATCCCAAAAACTGGAGCTATATGCTTCCGAAACCTTTAACCTACAACTTACACATAATATATATATATAGTATTTAATATATATATATATATATATATATATATATGATAAATTCAATATAACTTCATTTTATGACAATTTAATTCTTCTTTTAAGCTATCAATAAAAAGCACTATCTGCATCATCTTGTTTGTCATAACAAAATTTCATAATAAAAAAACATTAAAACACTTAAAGAAATACTATAATAAATTGCGTATAGAACCAATAGCCTACCTTAATAATTGAGAATCCAGTTAAATTTTTTGATCATATGATGATAGACCACCAAAATTACCAAACTCTTATTCATTATTAAAATTATCTAATATTACTATAACCTTTTTATTTAAAATAAAATAACACCCATTTACCCAATTTCCCTAAATTAGGGTTCATGATACCATATAAATTACTTAGTCATTTTACTTACATTAAAGATGACTGAATTGAATGATTAATAACTAGGTTTCTATTCTTGGTTTGGACACTAATTTTTCTTACAAAAGAATCATCAAAGTCCTTTGTTTTCTCCATTCCTTGGGAAACCCACGACACACACAACACATTACACATTCTAGGAACCATTTTGAGAATGATTTGGAATGTCTAGGGTTATATAGTTAGTTATGTTCCCAAAGGGTTTGGTTAATGAAACTTAGTCCCTTAAGTCATTTCCTTTATATATGTGACACATAATACTTTCTAAAATCATTTACATAATATTTGGACTTATAGTTTAACCAACAGATTGACTATCTGGTTTGACTAACCAATCACGTAACGCCTTTCAATGTATAAAGTCGTAGTCAAACTTACTTAATGGCATTCTAGTAATATAATATCTAAAAACCGGTTTTGGGGTGTTACAGTTTTATTGCTCGTCACCCTCGTTAGTGTAATGTGTAAGTATTCCCCTAATTTAGCAGCGGGTTGCTCAAGTCTGCTATCTAAGTGACAACCTAGATGGTGGTAACCTCTGACACCGCTTACGTCCAACAGTAAATTCACGCGCAATAAATACTTAGTTCGAATCCATCCAACGGTGATCTAGATATAAAGATCTAATAACATGTATCCTCTAACCTAACCGCGTTTCCCTAGACGTGTATGTTATGATATGAAGATCGAATAGCTAGTTTTCTTAAGCCTAACTCGCACACCACTAACAAGAAGCAATAATAAAAGAGATAATAAACTAGGCTTCATACAATCATAAACAAACATAATTTAAATGTAGCCAAGCATGTTAATTGAAAGCGAAGAACAATTAATCAAACAACACATAGATATATGAATGATTAAAAGGGATAAAGAACTTCACTTCAATTGAACATGGAGTTACAATGAGTATCTAAGGGTTAAAAAACCCTAAAAATGACCAATATATCGGCTATTAAGTTTCCTCCTGTTTTTCCACATTTTTCCACACAAAATAAGAAAAATAAAGGTTCTATATATAGACTTTAGGGTCTGACGGCATCGCAAGGGTTTCCTGACGCCATCAGCCCACCGAATCTTCTATGGGCTTCTTTATGTTGGCTACCTTGACATCATCACAAAACATCTTGACGTCGTCGCCTTTGAACCTTGACAGCGTCAGAGAGAAATCCTGACGCCGTCTTTATGCACTGTAAAAGCATAGCTTGAGCAAAAACTTATAGAGTTGCATTCTTGTCCCGTTTCTTCCTAAATTGAGCCCAATTCACGTGTTTTTCCTTCAAATACTTCCTAAATTCTAAAACAACAAAAAGAAACGATTAAGTGTATAATTTGGGCATATTTGCATGATTTTGGGGGTTAAATGACCCCAAAAAAGTGTATAAAATAACACCTTATCAAATACCCCTACACTTGAGCTTTTATTATCCTTAAGTAAATGGGTTTTCTA
>BQNB010162469.1:0-14557 GCA_026074375.1 Tanacetum coccineum | reverse complement strand
AATAGAGCGGGTACGAATTCGGGTAAACGGATACGAGTACGGGTACGGGTAATCAGGGCGGGTATTATGAAAACCCGTCACCGAACTCGTACCCGGCTAAATTCTTTTATCAATACCCGTACCCGCATCCGAACCCGCCAACCCGCCCCCGAACCCGACCCAACCGGTTCGGGTTTTGGTTTTCCCCATCGGTTTCAGGTGCTTTTGCCATCCCTAGCTAAGTGCGGAGGGATTTGATAACGCCTTAATTATACATATTTTAGGCAGCGTTATTGTATATATTATTAACATTTCTCGTGAACTTTTGATACTTAATAGCATGATATATGTGCAGGTTCACTTGAAGATAGTCCAAGCTTAAAAGTGTTCAAAATACAAGTGTTTATATCTTATGGAAGTAAAGCTAGAAAAATAAAGAATAAAACTCCAAAAATCAAGCCAAGTACGCCGCACTTTTCCACAAGTACGCCGCACTTATCCCTGGAGTTAATGAAGACAGTAATTACCTAAAGTACGCCACACTTTTATATTTGTGCGCCGCACTTCTTCCATGAATTAATGATTTCTAGCCGACAAACACTGAAGTATGCCACACTTTTTATAAACTGCGCCGCACTTTTCCCCCTCGCTCAGCCTATAATAGAGAAGAAATTCACACCATTTGACACACACTTCTACATCAAAATCTCTCTAATATCATCAAGAATTCTCTCTCTATCATTCTAAGAAGAAGAAATACCAAAGAAGACGGGTTATAATTTAGTTATATTGAATAAAGGGTTATATATAGTTTGGTTATTTGTAATCGGGCCAACCATCCGTGATCTAGCCAAATCGTGTATGTCTCTTATTACTCTCTTTATTTCTGTTATTATGAACTCCGTGGCCATGAGAGGCTAAACCTCTTATGACTACTCGGGCATGTTAATATAATAAAAGCATTTGGTATTATTATGATCTTGTTAATCTCAAGTTTATATTGAAATCCTATCGTATTTAATCTTGTCAACTTTGTTTATCACCTTTGATTATATACGCATGCTGGTATAGGTCGAATGACCCATTGTGTACTATATAGTTTTAAAGATTTGTCTACGATCTTTATTATTTGGTTGGAGAAATCCGCTTATGTTAATTGATAAATGAAAAAGATTTGATATAATAGTAACTTGATTAATTGAGTGACACACTTGATTAAGTAAAACTAATATGAGTCTTAAGTTAAAACAATTAATTTGTGAAAACATTTTTTGACGAGAAAAAATTAAATGAGTTAAGAATAAAATCAAAGATCATGATTATTACCATCTCTGCTAAATTTTATGAAACCATCCGAGTAGTCATATCTCTTTATCATTAAATTTATCCATTATCAGTTACTTGTTATTTTACTTGAAAAAGTTATTATAATTTGTTTTAACTCTTGTGATTATACGAACATAACTAAATCCCTGTAGATGACTTGGTCTTATCTGAAATATTATACTACATACGTGGGTTATACATTACCCATGTGTTGGTTTAAAATCAGTAAAACTAGTATTATAAATTTAAAACGTTCACAACACATCAATAATCAATATATAATCAATAATCCAAACCATTACAAGATGTTTATGGATGAAATAAAACTTTCTAAGTTGTTGGATAAACACCTACCTAAACCCTAGAATCGGACTTAGAATTGGGGGCCTAAAAAACGAAGTTATGATGTTGTATTTATAGGAGAATATTAAGTTGGCTATTCCTGACAACTTCACCACTAAAGTGTGATGGCGTTAGCCTGATTTTTTCCATTGTTGTAGATCTTCTTGTCGCGGTCGTGTGGGCAGTTGAATCGTCAAAATCCGAGTTCGTATGAAGGAGTTGTTATCAAAACAATATCTGATACTTCGCGCACAAGTTAAATGGTCATCTTTATCTCCACGACTTGTAAACCAAACTTAATCAAAATTCCGTAGAGTTGCGTTCGTGTCCTGTTTCTTCCTAAATTGAGCCCAAGTCACGTGTATTTCCCCCAAATGCTTCCTAAATGCTAAAACAATAAAAATAAACGATTAAGCACATAATTTGGGTATATTTGCATGATTTTGGGGTTTAATGACCCCAAAAAAGTGTATAAAATGACACCTCATCAAATACCTCTACACTTGGGATTTACTTGTCCTCAAGCAAATTGGCTTTTCTACATAGTAAATAGCAAAGTCAGGGGCATTTAACCTACTCAATAAATATAACTTATGGCACAACCGGATAGACCTCGTAATTAAAAGCACGAAAATTATATACTAGCACATCACATAAGTGTTTTGATTCTCTCTTTCTCTCGGTGTATAATGAATTATAACAATATAGGAAACGGAAGAAATAAACACTCACTGCCAGTCATAGTATATAAATTACCATAGACTTGATAAAGGATCAAAACCTCCACCGCTTTGGCGTAAGCAGCTAGGAATTACTATCAAAGAGGTCTTTAAAGGGTTGTGATGTTTGGGTGTAGGGTAAAGCAAACATGGTTAGGGATAATGGGAGATATATTACTGGTGGCAAGTCAATTACTTACAAGAATACATGTAAAAGGCGTTGCTAAGCCAAGACTTGACACAAACGAGGAAAAAAAATACACAACTCTACATTAAACTCTTTCTTTTTCTTTTCTTGACTCTTTCTTGAACATAAACAATAGCAAGATGGCAGCCCGTATTTTCTAACATATTTTTTTTGCTTTTTTCAATTTTTTTCAATACACTTTTGCCCTGCCATCTGCTTGAACATAAACAAATAAACATGGCCCAGGGTTTATAGCTGCACCCCTACACTTGAGTTTTTAATACTCAATAACATAAACTAACTAATGACCCGAATTGAGAAGGATCAACAAAACATGGAGAATATTAGACACATATGGGGGTAATGACTTAACTTTTTTTCCTCATTTCTCGATATAATAAAAACTACCATGAATCCTAATTGTCCCAAAATTGTATACACTAACAATGACTCGACATAGCAACATATAATCAAGTAAACAATTAACTAGGGTTTAACACATGTGATAGTAATAATGTACTAAAAATGAGCACATACAAGGAAGGCTAAGACGATTTAGGTGTAACATTTTTGGTGGGGTGTAAACAAAATTTAACTATTAAATATTCCAGAATAGTCTATTCAGGAATTTCTTAATCTAAAGAAATCCCCTTTTGGTCATTTCGTAACACTTAATAAAAGAAAACGAAAAGGATAGGCTCGGAGGGGTGTGCTAGAGGTATCTCGCACTAAAATAAGTGCAAAGCAAGGGTGTGGGGGTAGTTATGTGACCAAGGAGATCGTCATAACTATAACAAATACAGGCTAAAAACAAGGGTTTATCTTAATACCTCTTATCACTTAGTTAATCCTAATCACACAAATGCGATCTCACTAGTTGTCTCGAGATACATCGCTAAAGCAAGTTCTAGAATTTATAATACTACTGGTACACTCTCATAAGAACTAAAGATGAATGCTTTTATATTCCTAAAGATCTATGGGCGAACCTCACATTTTTAGGGTGGAATTTTTAAGTGGTAGGGTTTTGTGCTAGTAATATAACTCCTATTCATGAGACGCTTCTAATACTACAGTTTCACCAATACATGCCATAATTTTTTTTAATTTGGACTAAAATTACTGTCCTAAACTATGTTTTCGTATATTACACATCTTTTTAAGGACAAAGCAAATTCAATTAAAGGAATAGTTTCTAAGGCTTTTATTTACCCCCTCTCGTTCACTTATTTTGAACATTGTCCTCAATGTTCTATGAGTACCCGAATGCGAATAAAGGGAAGAAAAATAAAAAAACAAGAGAAACTAATACTCCCCTGGTTTTGCTCAATATCGAAGAAGAAACATGATAATTTCGGCTAAATCTTCATCTAAGAATCGTCCAAATGAAAATTCAAAGAAATTCCAGACTCTCCTCATCTGATATAACCTAAAAATCAAAGACAAAAACAACTATACCCAATGTAAAATTAAACAAAGATAGATCATAACAAGATGTAATCCCAGACTTAGAAACAAACTAAAATAAACGATAGAATACTTGTGACACGAATTATAAATATCATACAGGAAAGTTTAGATTTTAAAAATCTAGAAATTATACGAAAAATAAGTTTTCAAAAATTCGAAAACATGATTTTTCTCTTTTCTGCAGGCCTAACGCCGTCCGGAATTAATCTTGACTCCATCGGGAGGACCTGATAGGAATTTTTCTTTCGTTTTTTTGAAAAATCCTATCTTTTGATGTCCAAATTTCCTGTAGAAATTCACAAATCATATCCGCGAGTATCTGAGACAAACAAACAAAAGAAAACAAAGCATGCATAGAAATTAATCACAAATCATCACACGATCAATTTAGGTTCATAATAACCACATATGATCTCCCATGTACTTATTAAATGCAAAGTACCTTTAATTACTAATGAGACGAAGTCAAAAGCAAAATAAAGCATAATTACATAACAAACCAATCATGCAACAATTCATAATCAAAAACTAGCATGCAAACAACCTAAAAATTAAAATCACAAGACAAATAATGCACGTAAATTAAAATGCCTGAGTTGCCTCTCGAGAAGCGCTTGTTTTTGTTCGAGTCGCGAGCCTAACTCTACGCTTATTTGACGCGTAAAAAGGTGTGTTCTCCTACACTTAGCATTAAGGGTGGGTGATAGTAGTGATACACACCATTTCGATGGAAGTATGCCACGTGAGGTGAAGGTGGTGTGTGAATGGTCAATGAATCTACTACCTTCATCCTAAAACTATCCGAACTATATGGATTGATGGGTGGGTCAGTTCCTCTTTTTGTCTCCCAAATTTACATCTAAGGATGGAAAATTGGGTAAAGGTTGAGGCTCCGGTTCATCAATACTAGGAACTTCCCTAGAACTAAGAAAAAGGTCATGACTACAAGTATTCAAGCCTAAATCCTCTAGTTTCGTGTGGTCCAAAGGTTCTACCTCTATCGGGATTCCTATAGTCTCTTCTACTTATTTAGGTAAGTCACGGGCGGTGTGTATACATCAAATGATGGAAGGACTTGTGGGGTAGTTTGTGGGCTCGGATTTTCTGCCTCATCCTCCATCATATCTAGATCACCTATAGGCTCATCATATGCATCTAATCATGACATGCACCTAGGTATCTTAACTCTAACCACCTCATTTCCAACTAATTGATCCTTTAAATTTGCTATTGTTTGGTCATAAATAGTGCTAGTTGGGTTTTTCCAATATTTATCACATTAGGCATAATCCTCAATGGTTTCTCATGCTTCTTCAGCACTTAATCCCATAGGATCCCCGCCTGCTGCATAGTCAATGTCCCTTTAGGTATAGTTATCGATATAATCGAAAAATATTTGAATTCATAACCATAAGCTGAGGCTATGATGCGTGAATTTTTAGATTAAGTCTTTGTAACGAGTCCATGCATCGTAGAGAGATTCATCTTGATGTTGTTAGAACATCAAGGTATATCTTTGGAACGGAAAGGGTGGGTATTGAAAGGATGTGTTGGGTGGTTTTCTATTTATCATGATGCTAAATGAAAGAGTTACAAACAAAAGGCACAAAGAAAAGAAAAACTACAAGAAAGCTACTCTAAAAAGAAAAATGAAAAGCTCACTCGATAGGAATCTAGTGAGTAGACCTAAGCTAGATAGAATCTGAAACCTAGACTATTCCCCGGCAGCGACGCCAAAAACTTAAGGCGGTGGGTTGCAACGCAAAAGTTTTACAACCCTCCTAGTCAGAGTACCTAATCGTTATAGTGTAGTATAGGTAATATTCGGGGGGATTGATCATTCTCTAGGGGGATAGTTTGGGTAGGCTCGAACTGTACGTTACTAAGGTCTAGGGATTGAAAGAAGAGTATTTTTGTATTTTTATATTTTATGCAAGCAAGTAAAATCTTGGGGTTGAAGAGGTTTTGATTAAGCTAATAACTACTCCTAATTGCAAGAAATAGAATAAACTAGAAAACAATTATACAACGAAGCATATTACCTAGGATGCACTAATCCTTGCTAGCTATCTAATTCTACCTATTGCTTGTCACCCTCGTAATGTAATGTGTAATTATTTCTCAATCAAACACTTAACTCAAAATCCACCCAATGCAAGGTAGTATAAAGACTATTGTGGGCCTCTTCTAACCTAGTCGTGTTTCCCTAGATGTCTATGCTAATGTAATATCTTATAGCAAGTTTTCTAAAGCCTAACGCGCACACGATTAACAAAAAGCAATAGGAAACAAAAATTAAAAACTATATTCAATTAGACTCGCTAAATTTGTTACGCCTTAATTGGTGAATATGGAGGATCCATAAACATCAATAAGAAAACAATAAGATATAATTAAACAATGACAAGTTTCATGCAATCCTAAAAAAACACTAAATGAATTAGCCAAGCGTACTTGAATAAGAACAATCAACAATAAGAATTGAAGACATAATCAAGATATAATCAATAATCCAAACCATTACAAGATGTTTATGGATGAAATACAACCTTCTAAGTTTCTAGAAAAACACCTACCCAAACCCTAGAATCGGACTTAGGGTTGGAGGCCTACAAAAAACGAAGTTATGGTGTTGTATTTATAAGAGAATATTAAGTCGGCTATTACTGATGGCGTCACTACTAAAGTATGACAGTGTCAGCCCGATTTATTCCAAAGTTATAGATCTTCTCGTCGTGGTCACGTGGGCAGTTGAATCGTCAAAATTCGAGTTCGTATAAAGGAGTTATGATCAAAACAATATCTGATACTTTGCGCGAAAATTAAATGGTCATCTTTATCTTGTGACGCATTTACAATAAACCATGACGCCATCGCTCTTCAAACCTGACGGTGTCAGATGCAAATCCTGACGTCGTCTCCACGACCTGTAAACCAAACTTAATCAATATTCCGTAGAGTTGCGTTCTTGTCCCGTTTCTTCCCAAATTGAGTCCAAGTCACGTGTATTTCCTCCAAATGCTTCCCAAATGCTAAAACAATAAAAATAAACGATTAAGCACATAATTTGGGCATATTTGCATGATTTTGGAGGTTAAATGACCTCGAAAAAGTGTATAAAATGACACCTCATCAAATACCCCTACACTTGGGATTTGCTTGTCCTCAAGCAAATGGGCTTTTCTACCTAGTAAATAGCAAAGTCAGGGGCATTTAACATACTCAATAAATATAATTTATGGCACAACTAGATAGACCTCGTAATTAAAAACACGGAAATTATATACTAGCACCTCATATAAGTGTTTGGATTCTCTCTTTCTCTCGGTGTAATAATGAATTATAACAATATAAGAAACAGAAGAAATAAACACTCACTACCTGTCATAGTATATAAATTACTATAGGCTTGATAAAGGATCAAAACCTCCGCCGCTTTGGTGTAAGCACCTAGGAATTACTATAAAAGAGGTCTTTAAAGGGATCTGATGTTTGGGTGTGGGGGTAATGGAAACACGATTAGGGATAATGGGGGATATTTTACCGGTAGCAAGTCAATTAATTACAAGAATACATGTAAAAGGCGTTGCTAAGCCAAGACTTGACACAAACGAGGACAAAAATACAGAACTCTACATTAAACTCTTTCTTTTTCTTTTCTTAACTCTTTCTTGAACATAAACAATAGCAAGGGGTGTTTTAAGCTTTGTTTTGGCCGGCCATAACTAAGAGAAAAGGGAGGGTGGGCTTTTGTTTAATTAGGCCCCAAGTTACCATAATTAGATGCCCTAATCCCACCCCTATGAGGTCATTTGTTATCTTTTATCTCCATCCCTTCTCTTCTTCTCTTCTTATAACCGATCTATAACACCTCGTGTTTTCAAGTCATTGACGACGTTGATAAATCTACTATTTATTTTTAGTGTCGTACGCGTTTGCTTGTAATTTCATGTATTAAGTAAAATCGCGTAAGCTAAAAATTAGCGTTCAATGTAAACGGGCATCAAACAATTAAGCGTTTACATCAATCAAGTATTAAATAATTATTTTGAGAATAATTATGATCCTTGTTCATTTTATTTTTATCGGATACGTAAAGTGTATACGTTTCGCGATAAATTGCATTTAGGCATACCCGAAACCACCAAAACTTTTCTACGCTTCAACAAATACCCACTTTTATACCCAATACATAAAAGTTACAAAAATATATCATATATATCATGCATATGCCGAATTTGTGGCAACTTATACAAAGATATATAAGAAAAAAAATTCAACTTGGTTTTGTACTACACTACACCATTAAAACTAGCCATACCTTGTCCCAATTTGACCATAGTCTTCCTTAAGACCATGAAACATGTTCTTGACCACTATTGCATTCTTTTTGACCATCCTAGCTCTTATATATACAAGTGTTCAAGAGAGATAACTCATAGATAGCAAAACACTTAGTGAAAAAGATCAAAAACTCTCCTTTTGGCTCACAATAACCCACGGCATCAAACCCCCCTCCATAATAATCCATACTTTGATTTTTCAAGACCATACACACCTACACACATCATTCCTATGATAACCTAAGGTGTTTGCAAGGGTTGGTTAAAGGTTTACAAGTATTGAAGCAAGATTTGCAAGATTAGGGTTTTCTAAGAAAACTAGGGTTTTCAAGAGTGCAAGCTTGGTTTAAAAATCTAAACAAGGGTTTAGATTGTATTTCTCATCATCATACATCACTTTGAGGTTATCTATAAACCTTTATGTCTTTACTTTTCTCATTTTATGTGTATATATGATGATATGTAGTGAAATCACCATTTAGGACTTTTGAACATGTAAAAGGGATTCTTACTTGTGATTATGATTTTTAACACTTTTTCATATGAACTTGTGATCTTGGACTATATAATATATATGACATAAGTATATTATGAGTTATAAAGGAATTGTGGTAATTATTTAGTTGAAAAGTATAGAAAGTAAGTTATAAAAACAAAGTTATACGAGTGTACCTATTTATTTCAATGGGACTGTTTTGGGTCGACTTTTGAAACATCCATATTATGTATTAGAAAGATAGTACACCTCATGACGTTTCCAAATATGTAGAGAACTTGAAAAACCGCCTTATAATGAAAAAGATACGATAAAAATACGATTTACGTTAATACCGGGTGTTATAAAACTATTTTTATAAAAATTACTATTCATGACAGAAACTTTTATATTTTTAAACTTCATAAATCAATAAAACTTTCAATTACGAGAACATGCTCGAAAGAATCGCTAAAAACGGAACTATAACGAATAAAATACGACGTTTACGGGTTTTACGATAACGAGAACGATAAAAATAAATTAGGGTCTGGTGTGAACAGTAAAAGTTACTGTTCACCAGAAGGTCAAAAGTTCAAAAATGTAAATTTATGATAACTCGTCTTAATACGAAAGCGTGGGCATAAGAAACGTTAAAATCGGGCTTAAAACGCGAAAGTTATGCTAGTTTTACTAAAACAGTAATTATAAACGTTTTAACTTATTAAACACAATTTTACCAAAACAATTAGATGGTGATTGAGCTATATAGACCTATATGTGGTATTAGTTTATCAAAGTACTATATTACTAGGGAGTTTCATAATGAGGCCTCTTCGGGGTGGCGTATCGACGAGTTGTTGGATTTACGATTTAAAGTGTCCTAGCTCCTCATACGTTCACTACATGACCTCTTAATTATGATAGCCCGAACGATAGTATGATGAGCTATACGACCTATAAATAATCAAAGTGTTTAGTACTTATACGACCTATATTGGATTAGGTTGCCTTCGGATTCCTTCGTGACGCATTTTTTCTATTGTGAATACTTGTTGATTACCATTCACTCAAGGTGAGTTCGTAGCCCCTTTTTCTACTACTTGCTTTATTAAATACGGGGGAGATTACATGCTTGATTTCTTTGGACACAAGTGTTTTCAAAACTGTATGCTATTTCCTGATTACATTATTGCCTAAGTTACCGTATTGCCATTTAAGTCCCCTTTTATCATGAACCGTTAATTACCTGCTGGGTATACGCTAGTGTTATGGATAGATCTATCGGGACTGACCATCCCCGTCTAGGCTGTGGTTTCTAGTTGACCATTGACGCATTTAACATTCGAAGAAAATTCGTAGGATGTTTGGCAGCATCTGTATTGAGAAAATTCGTAGGATGTTTTTGTAACATCTGTATCCGTGTTGGGGCACAAACCTCGAGTACTGGTTTGATTACAGTTTATTACGTTAAGGTTCGGTGTCATGAGCTTAGGGCAATAATACATGTTTTAGACTATTGAATGTGTTTCATAGTCTACTATTACTTCGATCTTGTGGTCCATGCTATTTCCTGATAAACCTATGAATTCACTCAACAATTTTGCTGACGTTTTAGCATGTTTTAATCTCAGGTGCTGAGGCATAAGCTTGGATGGGAGCCGTGACGGATATCTATTAGAGGGATTCTTATTTCTTAAATTTAATGAAACTTTTGTCTTATAAAATCTTAATATCTTTTTATCAAAACTATGGGACCTAACTCTGATCTTTTGTAATGACATTGAATGAATCTTATTTTTAACGTCCATTTAGGTCGTTTTCTATATCTTAATTTTTGTACTTTGACGTAGCACCCTATTGTTACCTTTCCGCTGCGACCTGATTTTGGGGGTGTTACAGCTTACTTGTTTGGTTCGGCCCAACCGAAAGGAAAGAATGGGTTATTGGGGTTGGCCCAATAACCATTCGGCCCTTTTTGTTTTCGGCTTATTTGCTTATAGCTTATTTGATTTCGAGCTTATTAAGGCTTCGGCTTATTGATTTTTTTTTATTGATCTCGGCTTATTGGGTTTCGGCTTGAGTTGGTTTCAGCTTATCTTTGGCTTATGGCTTATTTGTTTCGGCTTATGTTGGTTTCGACTTTTATTCGGACTTATAGCTTATGTTTTAATTTCGGGTTTTATATTTTGGGCTTAAAAAGGATATGGACTCTTTTTTATTTTAACGGCTAATATTAAAACCTTAATGGGCCGTGATGCCCAATGACTAGTAAATGGACTAATGGACTTAAGTGGGATTTAAAATGGCTATGTTGGACTTAACAAGTTATAATGGACTAACGTTGGGCTTTCGGGCCCAATAGGTGCAAAACACTTGATAACATGGACGATTAAAGCGGATAAATTGGTTAATATTAAGTAGTGTCGAAAATAAAAACGGTTAAATTGGTCAAACTTTAGTCAAGATTGAGAAATCGCTTAGAAAATATAGACTTTTGGCATTTTGTCGGAATTTTAGAAAATTGAGGAAAATATTGAAATATAAGATTTGGAAACCTTTTCAAACGAACGGGTCATGACGAAATTTTTGTAAAAAAATGTCACACTTAGAAAATAATGTGAAATAACTATTTTGTGTCGACTCGACTAAAGGACAAAAGACGACTTTTGTAAACGTTAAGTGTTAAGGATTAAACAATTAAATGTGGACGTACTAAGATGACGAGATTCATATTAACCCCTTTTAGCCAGATAAAAAGACGAAAATAATAATAAATATTATTATTTTATTTAAAGTGTTATATACTTATATATATATATATATATATATATTAGATATACATAACATATACATAGACAATATATACATACATATATACATACATTATAACATAACAATATAAATATAATATACATAACTATACATATTTATTACATATATCTATACATATATATATAATATATATATATTTCTATATATATATATATATATCTTATATATATATTTTATATAGAATCGGATCGATTGAGCAGGGTTTTTAAAAGACCCGACAGATTGAGAAGGTTTCCAAAAAGATAGATTTTAAACTTGATTTAATGTTTTTCAAGCGTAAAATTCATATTATGTGTTTATAATTCAAAATAGTGTAAAACAATTGAATCAATGTTAAAAAAATCTCTCGTTTTGCTATATAAGTAATATAATGGAATCTTGCTATACACAAAATTAAGGATAGTATTAACAATAACTCGATTTTAGCAAAGACTTTATTAATCAATTTGTGATTTATAGCTTTGATTCACTATTAAATGATGTTTACTGTGAATCAAATATAAAAATATGAATTAAATAGCTCAAACGTAGTTTCTCAAATCTTCTAAAAAATAAAAACATTCTCACCGGAACCGGAGCCTAAACACAACAACATACACATACACACACACATCACAACACACTACACACACACATATATATATATATATATATATATATATATATATATATATATATATATATACACATATACTTTACATATAATATAAATACTACCATATACTATAATATCATATAATATATAACATTATACTTTATACATATTACATATACATATATTATACTAATACATATACAATATAATTTAATATACATTAGAAAATAATGTTGAATAATTAATTTGTGTCGACTCGACTAAAGGACAAAAGACGACTTTTGTAAACATAAAGTGTTAAGGTTAAACGATTTAACATGGACATACTAAGAATGACAAGATTCTATACTCATCCTTTTAGTCCGATAAACAGACGAAAATAATAATAAAATATTATAGTTTTATTTAAAGAATTGAATACTTGTATATATATATATATATATATATTATATATAAGTATATATATCGTATCGATTATGGAGATGTTAATTTGTTTATTTTCAATCTTTGAATTCATACTTATTTCTCGTCGAATTCTCTTGGATTGTTTGGTCAGCTGGCTCGTTTTAACGATTGGAGATGTTTGGTGTAGTTTGTGGATGTCGCACTTAGCCCAAGTGCATTGAGTTGTTTTACATAGTTACCACACAACCATGATACCGAAACGTTTGCAATGAGAATGTGATTTTGAAATGAGAACAAGTATTTTGGTAATAAGGATTAGCGTTTTGTAATGAGAATGAGGTCTTGAAATGAGAACAAGTGTTTTGGTAATGAGAATAAAGGTTGTAATGGGAATAAAGGGTTAAAACGAGAATAAGAAATTGGTGTGAGTAAAGGCGAACGCTTGTACAATAAGGCAATTTGTACAATAAACATTAATACGGTGAACTTAATGATTAGGTCGGGGCCGGGTACCATTGTGCGTTGTAGAGATATTTGGTTCGTTGTGTAGAGATTATTCGGTTCGTTATGTATAGATTGTTTGGTTCGTTGAGTAGAGATTGTTTGTGCGTTGTGTGGAGATTATCTAGTGCGGTTACCATCATCTGTGGAGGTGAGTTTTCGTAGCCCCACCTTTTAAATCTTTTCCGTTGGGGGAAAATGATACTCAAATGTGTTTTGAACTATTTTCTGAACTGTGCGAAATGTGGTTTTGTTTTTGGGACAATGTTTTGTGCTTATGACTGCTATGTGAATATTATGTGTTACGTGATTATTTGGATCGGCGGGGTACGCCTACCCCAGTATTTTGTGTGGTTATCTGTTCGGCGGGGTACGCCTACCCCAGTATTCTATGTGGTTATTGGATCGGCGGGGTACGCCTACCCTAGTATGTGTGAGGTCATGTCCTAATCTAGTGCTCTAGCTGGTAGGCCCTTTTGGTGCGTAAGTGACATATCGGAGTCGCGACTCTAAGAGCATTAGGATATGCTGGTAGTGACTAGCGGGGATGCTAGGTCATGGTACATGATTAACGGGGATGTTAAGTCATGGTTTTTTTTGCATATATTCACTGTCATATAGCACTATTGTCCACTGTTTGAAATATTGGAAAAACAACTGGGTTTAATGTCTAACTACGAGCTCACCAACATTATTGTTGACATTTTCGAGTATCATTTTCAGGTATGTTGTTAACAAAGGTAAATGAGGAGTATTTAGGACTAAAAATGAGTACATTTGGGAGTTTATTGAAAGATAACAGTTTGACTTTTTCTCAAGGTTACGAACTTGTAAACTTTGTAAATAAACTTATGTAAGCAAATGTATGGTATGATCTTGTATCTTAGGCAATGTAAATCATTATATCGCATTCTTGTGTTTTCGCCGCTGACGGGGTGTGACATATAAATAGTTTTCCTAATCAAAACCCTATTAAGTATGTATGTGACGGTTTCTACGACATGACACCCAAATCTTTGATGAATTGTTCATTTAACATTGTACGACTCATGTCTTGCAAAGTTCGATTCTTCCTTTCAATAACCCCATTAGATTGAGGAGTGTGAGGTGCCAAGAAGGTGTGAGAGATTCCATGTTTGTCACAAAAGACTCCAAATTAGACTTTATTATCAAATTCTCTACCATGATCCGTTTGGATTGAGATAATCGAATGCCCAAATAGGTTTCGTAGACTTTTACCTAATGCCTTAAATTTATCAAAAGCTTCGTTTTTTTGTTTTTAGAAATAATCTCCATGTATATTGATGTGCAGTTTTAACACACGTAAAAAATATATATAAAATATAACCTTAAGAGTAATTAAGAAGATTACCAAGTTAC
>BQNB010162468.1:0-14557 GCA_026074375.1 Tanacetum coccineum | reverse complement strand
TCTTTGGGGAGATTTACATACCTTATTTGAGCCTAATGAAGAAGATGAACTATGGAAGAATCAACATGAATATAATCTGATAAGTTGGAGGTTATGTGATTTTTGTGGTATTCACATTTTACTGATGCAGAATGGTATAGCCATACATATGCTGACAGAGAAGAAATACCCTCTAAGTCAAGAAACGATAACAAATATGTTAAATAAAAGATTGGAGGTTGATCATGAGAGTTCACAGGCTTTTGAACTTCTAAGGTTTTTAAGATCTCAAGTGCAGAAGTAGAAGAGTGTTTGAAAGAATCATCATCAGAAGACAAGAATATTTAATCCAGAAGAAACTTAGGATTTGAAGATAAATCACAAGTTTAGGGGAGGATTGTTGGGAATAAATCTTCACAAGAGTTAATACTGCCAAGGTATAACTAACAGTACTAATGGAGTTAGTACTGCCAGTACATACTTAGTACTGCCAGAGTTAGTTAATACTGCTAGAAGAAAGATTAATACTGCTGATGGTCAAAGCTGCTGACTTGGAGATAAGGATGCATGGAGATAAATAAGGAATGTATATCTTTTATATTTTAGGAAGATTTGTATGTGATTATGATTGATAGTTATCTTGTAAAGGACTCCTTGTGGTGTATAAAAGGAGATCCTAGGTTAAGGTTTTAGATACGCATACGCATACATAGACAAATACATCTTAGAGAAAGATTGTAATAGCTTCAAGGTTTGTAACCCTAGTACTAATCAAGAGTACTCGTATTATCAATAATATTGAAGCAGTTTGTGATATATTCATTGTTGGTACTGTTCCATTGCTAAATACTTCTAGAGTATCAAAGTGTAGATTCCGCATACTCTTTGATATACACACAAAGTTTCTACCATTGTTATTTTGGATTTATCCAAGGTAACATACTCTTTACAAGGTAAAGAACCGATCAAGGCATGGGATCAACAGAAACTTTTATTTTTTAAACCTCATAAATCAATAGAACTTTCAATTACGAGAACGTGCTCGAAGGAATCGTTAAAAATGGAGCTATAACGAAGAAAATACGACGTATACGAGTTTTACGACAACAAAAAACGATATAAGTGAACTTATGATCTGGTGTGAACAGTAAAAGTTACTATTCACCAGTAGGTCTAAAATTTGAAAATGTCAAATTTTGATAACTCGACTTAATATGAAAACGTGAGCGCAAGAAACACCTCAAACGGACTTGAAACGCGAAAGTTACGCCAGTTTTACAAAAACAGTAATTATAAACCTTTTAATTTATTAAACACAATTTTACCAAAACAATTAGATGGTGATCTAGCTATGTAGAATTGTATATGGTAGATGTTAATTACCATGCTTAGCACTTATACGACCTTAAATATTAAATAGGATGCATCAACTGATTTCGTGACGTTATCTGTGCTATATTGATTTATCTGTACTCGAGTGAGTTCAAGCCCTTCATTTTACGATTTTCAATGATTTATAACTTAGGGGTGAAACATACTTTGTGTTATAAATTTAACGCAAGTGTATATTTTATATGATTACGTGTTTGCCTATGTAGCTATAACCCAAGTATGATCCTCATTATCATGAACTGTCAAATTGGATAATGTAGTTATTAATTACATTACATGAGCGCGAATGTTATGAAATAGATCTATTTGATTGACCTCCGCCCATTCGGGGAGATTAGCTATAACCGATAACGAACGTTATAAGCATGACGAAATTGGGATGTTAAGGGTTGAACATCTGATCGGGCAGAATAGCAATATTTATTATTGCGAATATAATTGTCGAGCTTCAGTGTCATGAGCTTAGGAAAATGTAATCGGATTTTGTGATGTCTGCATCTATTGCTTTATCACGGGGAAAGTCTTGCGGTCCTGCATATTATAATTTACTAACCTATGAATTCACCAACATTTTTGTTGACATTTTAAAGCAATGTTTTCAGGTGGTCAATAGGCACGAGGTGCCAGGGATACATTGGTGACACTTTTGGTTATCACGCTAAAGATTTGGATGTAATATGTTTTGGGAAATGTATTGTCAATCTTTGTAATATCAAACACTGAAAAAGTAAAGCTGCATGCTTTGTGTAACAAGTCTTTTATCAAATCCAATGTATCATTTTAAATGACTTTTTATCGTTCTTATATATTTTGTGCTATTAATCTGAGAAGTAACACGCCCCGGACCCTTATTCCGCTGCGACCCATTTTGGGGGTGTTACAATCGTTCCCAAAAAACTCATAAGAATACGCCGGGGGTTGTGGAGGGGGGTTAGGAGAATCATCCACAAAATTAAGATTAAAATCATAAGTGAATGAATTTTCATCTCTAGAATAGCATGTCGGATGAAGACTTGGCAAAGTTTGTGGGAACTCATCAACGTTTTGATTGTAGCATGGTTCTGGATTAGAGATAATCAGAACTTTCGGTGGACAATTATAGCCATAATGAGCACCGTTCCCACATGACTCACAAATACATCGTTGACAAAGATACCATCAAACAATCACCACACCCGTAACACAAAGGTGGCAATATTTCGGAGTATTTGTGAAGAATTTTCACCGGGGTCCTGATTGAAGACGAATGGCTCTTGAGGTGCATTAACAACGTTAGTATTGTCATTGGATGACTCGGAAGTGTTTAGAAAGTCTTGGAAAATTTCATTTTCACATAAAAATTATAAAACAAACATCCTCCAATTTCTTTCGTCATAGAGCACATTGTCGACAATAAAGACCATAACACCAGCTTTCCATACTTAGCGGACAATTATGAAGGGTCGTTGAGAACGAGTCGGGTCGTTTTATTAGTGTATCATGAACATAACTTGTCTACGAAATTCAATTTGAACAACAATGTTTTTTTATTATACAAAAGCTCCACAAGATGAGCAGTTCTTTAAATCCATACATGACGATAGAATTAAAAGAGGGATAAACGAATTAAACAAAATGATGTGTTATAGAAGACTATTTGGATTTTTATTATCTTAAACAAGAAAATATTTTGGGAGGACCGATATCAGTAAACAAGTGTACGGTACTCTCTAGAAAACGCACACAGAAGCGAGGAGCGGGCGTAAGCACTAAAGCTATAAAAACCTTCTTCCTTATTCTGGTCGAAGTGTTCTAGGATCGACCCTCTCTTATACCTCTCTTATAGATTGTAATCTAAAGGTGAGCCGAATCACAATACACAACGGTTAGTTTTTGTTGTTGGTATTTTTGAGATTACCTTACTATTCACCAAAAGAAAAGCGATAACATCACGGGGAAAGGGTCTTCAAACACTAATACTTCAAAACGAAACACGAGTGATCAGTTTTCACCAACCTCCCGGGTAGCTGGTCGCCAAAATTGTTAACAATCATTTAAATACATAATATATAATAGTATATATTAATAATTATATGATATATATAATATATATATATATTATATAATAAATAAATTAGTATATAATATATATATATATATAATAAATATATAGTATAAATATATATTAGGATAATATCAATAATAAGTATTCCAAGAGGCTTTTATAAGGATAATTACTTTTGACCAAAGTAATATCCCAAAAAAAACCTTTCCGGGTCGTGTCCCGACGAGGCGTGAATTGAAAATTGAGAATCGGTTTTTGGAATAGTGATTGAATATCACAAGTTGGGTTTGGTTTTTTATTTCTACTAATAATACGCAAAAACAAGTAAAGGCAAACTAAAAACGAAAGCAATTAAAGTCTAAACACGAAAAACGTTAACGGGATTTAAAACCCGTTCTTTAAAAACCTAAATTATGAAATTTTAACCCTACAAACGCAAATTTAATTTTTAACAGTCCTAAATGATAAAAGAAAATTTTTAAAAAAAGAATTATATTTTTTTGACTTTTAGTTAATTTATTATGAATAAAAAACAGTTTTTATCTAAATTAAATATTAAAAATACTAAACTATTTATAAAAAAAGCTAAAAAATTACAAAAAGTACTTTGAACAATGCTGAATTTAAGAAAAATAAAACGGAGTTACCAACTTATTTGAATAAGCGGGTATTAAACTAAAATAGGCTGATAAGATAAATGACTAAAACAAGGGTTAAGTATTTAATGTTGCAAGGTATGACAGGTGAAAAGTCCCAAGGGCAGTGGTTGAGGTGTGTGTGTTAAATATGCTTGGTATATAAAGGAGATGTCACAGGTTTGACCCATGTGACCTCTCTTTTTTACACAACATTTTTTTTTGTTTTCTTTTTTTTAAAAAGCTAATAAATAAGCTAAAATAACAAACTTTAAAAAAGAAACTTTTTGTAAATCCTACACATAAGCTAGAAATAAGCTAATGAAAAAGTGACAGATTTGCTTAAACTTAACTAAATGAACAAAGCTAAAATTGCTTGGAGCTTTTGGACACAATAAGCTAAAAGAAAAGAAAATACGCTAAAGACCAATGAAGCCCTACACTTAATAAGCAGATCTAAACAAAAATTAAGCAAAAAGAATAAGCTGAAAAGCATCTAAAACTCTTAAGATAGCTTGACACTTAAAACAGAAATAAAGGTTTTTGAAAGTGACTTTTTAAGACTCAATAAGCAAAAAGAATTGCAAATAAGCTGAAATCAACCTTAACCCTAAACCTAATAAGCACTAGAGATAAGAAATAAGCAAGACTAAAAGCTGAAAGGGACTAAAAGGCAAATAAAAAGATAAAAACTTAAAACAGCATAAAAGGTCCTAACCACTACTTTTAATCTAACTTTATAAACTAATAAGCAAAAGAAACAAGCTAAAATTGAAAACAAGTTGAGTTTGGACACTAAAGATCACATTAAAACAAAAATTAAGAAAATTGGTTTTGAAATAAGCTAGAAAAAAGTAAAGACTAAAGGCGTTTGCATCTTCAAAACTCAGTAGTAGTACTGAGTTTTTTTTCAATATTTTCTAAAAGACCAAAGGGCTTTTTGCAGCCCTAATTATAAGCTAGTATAAGCTGAAGGGAAAACTTAAAAGGTAAAAACAGATAAAGCTTGCTATCTAAAGAGCTTATACCATCAATATCAAACCTTAAAACAAGCTTAAACTAACTAAATTTTGCTAATGAATACTGGCTTATGGACTTTGAAAATGAAAGAAAACTTAGACAGATTTTTGACCCAACCTCACAAAACAATTACACACTTAAACTAGATCTAATCTACTGAATTCATGACCTAAAACAAGCAAGAAAACACACTTACAAGCACTTAATCAAAATCTCAGCAATTAAGCTTCTATGACAAACAGTAGACCCACAAGATCAAAACATGGTTTCTATGAACCTTCAACTTGAATTTAAACCTTTAAAAACTTAAAACGACTGACTAACGGATTAATTCTAAGCATGTTGAAATTGATTAAAAAACCAAATTAGCCATACCAGTCTTAATTCATGGTTAAGACTGCTAAACCAAACACCCCCTTTAAATCTCAAAAACCATTTTTAAACTTCAAATGTTGGAGTTAAGCTGAAATTTATAAAGACAGATTTAAAGCTAAGCAAATAAAAGATAAATAAGCAAAGATTAAGGAAAAATAAACATTTAATGATAAGTTAGACTAAAAAGCTTATTTGAGGACATATTCATTGACACTTAAACTAACTGTTTTAAAACTAAAAACTTAACATCCTATGATGGCATTAGACAAAATAAGCATGAATAAGCAGATATAAGCAGTTAAGCAGATAATAAGCATAAAAGAGCCAATGAACAGTAAATAAGCTAAAAATAAAAATAAGAGTGTACCTTAGTCCTTTGCTTAAACAAGGACATAAATGCTCAAAAGAGCTTATTCTAATAGCTCTAGCTTATCAGAGATAAGCTAGTAAACCCATAAGCCCTTCCAAATTTGGCTTATCATCCATAAAGCTTAAAACCATAAAACTTTGAGTGTATGAAACAGAACTTAATGACTTATAAGAACTCAAAAAGCTTATAAAAATTTGACTTGGAAACAGTTTTTAACATAAAAAACATAAGAGTAAAACAAGTTAACATAAAACCTTAAAAACTGAAATTTTCGTTAAACATTAAAAGATTACAATGCTTGAAAGGAAAGTACAGATTAACGTAAAATAAGCAGTAAAAATAAGTAAAAAAAACAAGGCTACACTACTCCTAAGCTACATAAGTTCAAATGTCAAAAATAAGCCCCATTTATAAGCTGTTCACTAAAATTGAGGTGTGTTAGTTGTGTTTCTTGTGTGAGGGCTTCAAATCCATAATCATAGCTATCCAAAAATCTTGTTTACCAAGTCAATTCATCACAGTCCTTCATTTTTGTCTTCAAATCATCACCCAATAAGAATCCGAGGGATTGCCAAGGTGGAATTGTTTGTTTGTGGTGTGGGGTTTGTGAGAATGATAGGTTTGGGTAAGAGGGATGAATAGTGTCATGTTTGTCAGGGTGCAGGGGAGAGGTGAAAGGGATGGATGTTGGCGGGAAAATTTATTTTTGCCTGGGTTTGGGATATTTGGGGGTAACAGGGGTTAGTGGTGTTAGGGTATAAAGAGGTGTAAGGACTAACATTGTTAGTCCTTAAGGACTAACGGTGTAAAGTGCTAGGGACCTATGGTGTAATATGGGTAAAGGGTGTATCGTTTGGGCTTTTGTTTGGGCCGGTTTAAGGTTTTGGGTTTTAAGGGTTTTAAAACTTATAAGACTTATAAGTTTTTATACAATAAGCTTAATGGACTGACCTGGCCCATTAAATGGGCCCGGGTTAACCCATTTTAGATTTCTTCTTGTTCGGCTTTGTCTTTGACTTGTTGACTTTTGACTTTGACTTTTGACTTTTTACGCTCTTTCCAATCCCGTGCTCAGTTTTGTCAGTTTTGGCTTTGTTTTTGTCCTTTAGTGAATATCCAGTACCTGCACAATATATATAGCAAAATAAGCATATATTTGGCATTTTATGTCCGTTTTTGGTCATTTGAGGTCGTTTTATTAGGTAAAAATCATGTGTAATTAAGCACATGCCAAGCACACGAATTAAACCCTCCTCTTACTCTAAACATAATTCTTTCCTTAACCCTTTAAATGATAATTCTATATCTTTTTATCTAGCCCTCTAAACAAGTTTAATTATTGGTGGTGGTGGATTTTCATTTTTGGTTAATAAAGGTTTGGTTGTATTTTTATAATATTTTGTTAATTATAACAAGTTGAGGTATAATAAGTTGTTATAACTTTTTTTATCCTTTTTGTATCCCTGCGGACATGTCGTCGGGGAACGTTTATTGTGATTGCTAATGTAAAACGCAAATCCAAACACTCCTTGACTGTGTAAAACGCAAATCCAAACACTCCTTGACACTGTAAAACGCACATCCAAACACTCCTTATGCAGCCAAAATGATAAGAATAAGCTGCATAAGTTGTTTAAGAACAACTTATTCTAATAAGCTAATAAGCTGTTTAAGAACAGCTTATGCTGATAAGCTCTTTAACAATAGCTTATTCTGATATAAATGTATGTTTGTTTTTCATTATAATAGAATTTAAATTGTATATGCGTTTCGATATTAGGATTTGATATAAATGGATATGCGTTTGGTATTTATTTTATTGAACCCTTTAGGAATGTTTTAGGATTTTAGTGATTAATTTAGGAAAATCCCCGTCTGATTTTAATCATCCTATAGAAAACCCGTCCGAAATTAATTTATTAGAAATTAATTTCGGAAAGTCCCCTGTTTGGGACTGCTTTTTGAATGTTTTGTCTCATTTAGGATATGAATGCGTATAATTGGTTTACTATTTGAGATGATTTCGACAGTGTTTCTCCTTTACTCCTACGAATATGTCTTTAAACACATATTTAATGAGTTGAGGGGAAATGCTGCTAAAATTTTCTCAAATAGTAAATCGGTTATACGCATTCATATATGAGACGAATCATTCAAAGAGTGGGTTAGGATTGCCTTCCATAGTTGCATTAGGTGAACAAAACATCTCGTATTCCTCGTTTAAACGTGTTTAATTAAGTGCATATAACAACTAATTGTATCGTTAAAAAGCAGTTATGGTAATTGATAAGAGTTGGACACGTTTACAACGTCATGAAAAAGCATTTTTTACCGGTCTTATGAAATTCATCAAGGATTGCAAGCCGTTAGTGAATAGTGTCGGGAATATAATATGTCAATGCAAGTCTTGTCGTCTAGTATTATGGGTATCCATCAAAAGTCTTTCAAACCACATTATGAGATATGGGTGGGACCCAAGTTATAAAACATGGGTTCACCACGATGAACCGGATCTTCCTTCGCCACCGCTAGTAATAAATAACACAAGACAACCTCAGATGAGTGACATGACAACATGCCTTAATGATCTTAGCTATATTCCTCCGAATAATGAACAAAATGGGCCAACTCAAGGAGATATTGGTGATACAAGTAACGAACCGACTCAGGCTAAACGTAACGAGTTTGAAGAGTTATATGCCAGTACGAACAAGAAGTTGTACCCCGGTTGTGACTATGTGACTCGATTAGACTTTATGGCTAAGTTTACCTATTTTAAGGTTAAAGGTAAATTGACTGATTCTATATTCAATGAAATGCTGGAGTTTTTCCAAAATGTATTTCCCACCAGTAAAGGATACAAGCTCCCACCATCATACTATGCAATAAAGAAGACATTTAAAACGACCGGGTTAGGGTACAAGTCGATACATGCTTGTGTAAACGATTGCTTCTTATTTCAGGGCGATGATAACAAAGATGTGCATTTCTCTCTGGTGTGTAAAACGAGTAGATGGAAAGACAGTAACACACCGAGGAAGAAAGTTCCTAGAAGGTGTTGCGTTACTTTTCGATCATTCCTAGACTACAACGTTTGTACAAGTCTAGTCACACTGCAAAGGAAATGACTTGGCATGCTACTGGAAAGTGTACGGAGCCCGGTAAGATGCAACACCCGGTTGATGGTAGAGCATGGAAGAACTTTGACACCAAGTATCCGGATTTTGCAAAAGAACCAAGAAATGTTCGATTAGGGTTGGCTGCTGATGGTTTCAATCCGTTCGGTAACTTTAGTCAGGCTTACAGCATGTGGCCGGTGATATTGACAACATACAATCTGACTCCGTGGTTATGTATGAAAGAGAGTTCTTTTATGCTAACGTTATTAATTCCTGGCCATAAATCCCCGGGCAAGGACATTGATGTTTACTTGAGGCCTTTGATTGATGACCTAAAGGATTTATGGGAAAAGCCAGATGTCAAGACTATAGACGTTGCTACAGGCGAGAAGTTTAATATGAGAGCGATGGTTTTATGGACCATCAATGATTTTCTTGCTCGAAGTAGTTTGTCTGGGTGGAGTGGGCAAGGTTACAAGGCATGCCCTACATGTAATAAAGACACTCCATCTGTGCGTGTGTTAGGCAAAACAACTTATGTTGGCCACATAAGATTCTTAAAGAAGCTTCATAAATGGAGGAGGTCACTTGAATTCAATGGTGAAAAAGAAGACGGAGATCCTCCTAGAGAATTTGGCCGGGATCAAATCCAGGCTCAACTTGCTAGATTGCCCACGCGTGTAAAGGGTAAACATTCGAGTTATGGGGGTATGAAGATAAAACGTAATGTTCTTGTCGAGCTGAACTGGACTAAACGATCTATTTTTACGAGCATGAGTATTGGTCTTTTCTTACACTAAAACACAATTTAGATATCATGTATATCGAAAAAAATGTGTTTGAGAGTATCTTGAACAATTTGTTAATGAATGACAAATCTAAAGACACAACCAAGGCAATACAATGCTTGAAAAGGTTAGGCATTCAAAGTGGCTTGTAGCTTGGTCAAAACAAAAACAGGAAGTGCTCGAAGCCTCAGGCTGCGTATTCTTTCACACCAGAGAACAAAAAAAAGTTTTGTCAGTTCATCAAAGGAGTTAAACTACCAGATGAGTTTGGATCCAACTTCAAACACAAAGTGACTGATAATTATACCAATATAACAAGCCTGAAGTCTCATGACTGTCGTATAATGATGCAACGTTTACTTCCTTACGGACTTCAGCAATACTTGCCCGATGAGGTTGCAAAACCAATAATCGAGCTATGTTTATTCTTTAAGCAAATCTGCTCTGCAACTTTGATGGAGGATGACATATTGAAAGCTCATAGCAAGGTGGTCAATATTCTGTGCAATCTCGAGCTCATATATCCTCCTGCTTTCTTTGACATTATGATTCACTTGGTTATCCATTTACCTCTAGAGGTTCTTGAAGGCGGGCCAATTCACCCCCGGTGGATGTATCCATTTGAAAGATTCATGGAGAAGGTAAAAAATTATGTACGAAATAAAGCTAAGCCGGTAGGTTCAATTATGGAGGGTTATGTTGCAGAAGAAGCATTGACTTTCAGTTCTCATTATTTTTGGGATGTTACCACAAAATTTAATCGTCCTGACCGTAATGTAGATCTCCCTCCCCCAACGTGTCAGTTTCAGGTGTTTTGATCAGTATGTAAATCGATTGGTTTACGGTCGGTTATTCGGTTTGATGACCAAGAGTTGAAGAAAGTGATATGGTATCTACTTCACAACAGTCCTGAAATCGACACGTACCGGTCCCAGTTCAAGAGGTACACGTTTTTATTTTGAAACTTCTTTTTCTTAACTTATCTTTTTGACGACTTATTCTAATACCATGAACGTTTTTCAGTAAATTTCCTAACAAAGACATGAAAGAATAATTCCCCGACTGGTTTAGGTCGCAGGTAAACTTAGACTTATTTTGTGTACTTAACTATAAAAATAACGATATCATATTTTGTGTTCTCTATCTAATTGTATCTTCTTCATAGATTCGTTAACGTCACGTAGACAAAGACCCAGGTGTTAGCGCAAGCAACGAGTTATTCGCTTTGGCTTGTGGACCAACGCCGACTCCAATCTCAGTCAACTCTTGCGTAGTCAACGGTGTGAGGTTTGACGTGCACAGCCACGATGAATGTTGCACAACTCAAAACAGCAGCATTTGTTCGCCTGGTGGGAAGGACAGAGAAATGTATTATGGTCAGCTTTAAGAAATCCTTGAGTTTTCGTATTTGTTGTTCAAAGTTGTGTTGTTCTGAGCTAAGTGGTTCGACACTAGCAACGAAGGACGTAAATTCAAACATCTTGTCCTTAGAAACAACATGACACAAATCTGGACAAAAGGTGAGTCGTTTAAAGATAATCAATACATTCTCGCAACACAAGTCAAATAAGTCTTCTACCTTGAAGATATGGCCAGATGACCACCTAACTAGAAGGTCGTCGAACATGTAAATCATAAAAAGTTTTCAAACAAGGATGTCATTGATAAGTGCTTAATTACACATATCTTTTACCTTCAAAAACGAGCTTAAATGACCAAAAACAGACAAAAAACTGCCAAATATATGTTTGTTTTGCATTTGTATTGTGCAGGAAGTGGATATCAACAAAAAGACAGAAAACCAAGCCAAAATGACAAAACTGAGCATGGAATGGAAAAGACTGTGCAAAATCAAGGCCAAAGTCCAAAAATGTCAAAGTCAGAGTCAATACTGAAGAATCAGCAGTCAAACCGGAGCCGGAACTGAAGAATACTATTGGATGCAATCTTTACCCATCTGATGGGCCGGGAAAGCCCAATAGTATATTTATGAAGACTGTGAAGACCAAATGGGCCCTCAATCAATTACAACAGCCCATTTGTGTGCAATTGACAAAGACTGTGAAGACTTTGAAGGCCCAATCCTAGCCCAGCTACAGCCAATCTCAGCCATTGTACACACAAAACCCACTCCATAACCTTATTGGGCTTGAAAAAGCCCAATAACCAAACCTGTACCTTATTGGGCCCAAACCCAAACCCAGTGGGCCCAATACAAGCCCAAGCCCAACAAAAGCCCAAAACTACTTTTTTATAAAACACAAGGACCAAAAATGTAAATTTTAAAACTTTGTTTTATAATTAAAAATGAAAAAATAAAGAAAAAGGGCCAAAATTGCCAAGTTTTGAAAGTTGTTTTATTAAGAAAAATAGGAAAATAAAACACAAGGACTGATTTTGCAATTCTCCCTAACTTTCTTTATTTCTTTAGTTAATAAACAGCAGGGACTGAAAATGCAATTACCTTAAACTCTCTTTTATTCTTTAGTTATAAAAACGACAAGGGCTAATTGTGTCACTTTCCAAACTTATCTTATAACTAAAAAAGGGCTGAAAATAAAATGAAAAGAGGAAGAAACTTGGGGGACTATTGTTGCCTCTTCCCCAACGTTTTCTTTTAAACCTGCAACCATACACAGTACAGCCCCCGTACCCGCCAAAACCCAAACCACCCCATTCCCCACTGTTTCTTGCAATACCACCTCCCAAAGTACTCCACAGCTCACCCCTATCACTTCCCACAACCTATTGACCCTTATCACCCCCTTTCCAGTTCATTTCACTCAACCCGAGCCCCCCCATCAATGGCTAAAAATGCTACAAAGCAATCCAAGGGCTAGGATTGGATGAGGACCTTTCTACACTCGCAACAAACACAGCCCAAGGGCTTTGAGCCTCTATAAAAGAAGAGAGACCAAGCCGAGACACAACACACCATTTTTATGTTTTTTTTAGCTTACTTTTAATTCTAAATCTTTCTTTTAAGCAGTTGAAGTGTAATTCAGTTTGTTTCAAAAGTTTTAAGTTGTAATTTCTTGGAAGTTTAATAAAAAGTTAAGAGTTTGTGATATTGCTATTATCGAAATTTTAAGCCTTAATTTTAGTTGTTAAATCTGTTTTATTCTATTCAAAAATGTGTTAAAGCTACTAAAACAATACCTATAAACCTTTTCTCAGCCTTCATTTACCCAAAAATCAGTTAAAAATCCATTTTAAATATTTAAGGGGGTGTTTGGTTTAGTGTTAAAATGGGTCACCATGGGTTTGTTGTGGGTCAAGCTCACTCAGCCAACTTTGGCTGAGTGTGTAGGCCTTATTAAGCTAATTTAATCATAGTTGTTAGTTTAAAAATAAGTTTTCATGATCTTTTTGTTTTCTGTCAAGACTTGAATAAGCAAAATCTAGCTAAACCACTTAAGCTGCTTATGCAGCTTAAGCACACCTTATTTGTGCCATTTTGAGTATTTCTAGCCAATGTACCAAGCCTTGTTCTGTCCTTTAAAGTCACCAAGTGATAAGCCAAGTATTTGTGTTTGAATTATTTTTGAGAATCTCCATTTTTAAGCCCAAAATTCAGCAGCTTTTATTGTTTTTTAGGCCCCCAAGTTTTGAAAATAAGCTCATTGGAGAACCCTCTTTATCTGTTTGTGCTTTGTGGTGGCTAAAAAGCTCATATGAGCTTATTTCAATAAGCTCAAAAAGCCCCTTTGTTCACTGCCTTAATTCCCCTGGTGCTAGACTCCAAATTCAGCCCCTTGTATCTAGCTTATTTTGTATTAAGTCCTGAGTTATTTTAGCTTTTAGTTATAGCTTATTAGTTGTTCTTTAAGTCCCCAAAAGCTTATAGCTTATCTAGCTTATTTAGTTAGCTTATTTAGGCCTTAAAGTCACCTTTTTTCTGTTTTCCTTTTAAAACTGTTAGATTTAGCTTATTTTCTCCCCAGCTTATTTTAGGGCTTATTCTAGGTTCCCTTAGCTTATTTAGGTCTAACTTAGGTTTGTACTTAGTCCCATATTTTAGCTGTTTCTTGTGAGCTTAAGCCCAAAAGAAAGAAAAATTAAGCTAAAAAAGCTTATTTAAGCTTTTGGGCAGCCCCAAAAGCACACATTTTTGGCTATTCATTGAGATCTAGACAAAAGTGCTTATATTAAAAAAATCCTCCCCTTGAGCCCCTTTACAACTTTGCTTCTTTTGCTTTTTGATAATAAGCTGTTTGGACTTAATTTGTAATCGGGGTCCACCTCAGGGACCAATTGTGTAATTTTCTCTTTTGTAGTTACCTTTGTTAGTCCCTGTGGTTAGTTAGCCTGTTACCCCGTTAGTCCTTGTGTCCTTTTCACTGTTAGTCCCTATAGTTAACTTTAGTTAGTTTATTTAATTTAATTAATATAATTTAGGTTAAAATCTAATTAGTTTAATTACTTTTAATTTAATCAGTAAAATTTGGGCATTTTTATATTTTTAGAATTGTTAACTTTTTCTTTATTTAATTTTATTTTTTCAGAATTTTTATAACTTTTATTTTTTGTCTTTTTCTATTTACTTAGTTTTAATTAGTATTTAATCTTTAAAAATTCATAAAAAATCCAAAAATTAATAAAAAAATATTTTTCTTTTTTATAAAATTTTCTTTTGTCATTTAGTGTCTAGGAAAAATATAAAATTTAGTATAGGCTTAATTTTTCTTAAATTTCAGTCTTAGACCCGTTTTACCGAGTGCGTTTTACCGTTTCTTTTCGTTTTACATTCAAACGACCTCCGTTTTAGTTCTAGTTTTCTTTATTTTTCAAATTAAGTTAATTAGAATTTAATTTTGATTTTTAATTTAATTTAG
>BQNB010162466.1:0-14557 GCA_026074375.1 Tanacetum coccineum | reverse complement strand
AAATAAGCAATGTTCTCACCCCAAAAGTTAATTTAAAACAGTAAAGTAGGGGCTATGAAAACTCACCTTGTCGGTCAATCGTCTTGAAATGAACCAATGTACGTCAAATAGTGACCCAGTCAAACACCTAAATATTTATGACAAAGTCTGAGTCTACATTCTAATAATACTTAATGCATGAATTGGTTTAAGCAAATGGGTCAAAGGTATTGTCGTTGAAGAGTTAACGTTTTACGTTTTCAAAGTGTTGATTAAACCGTTGGCTCTAGGGACGACTTTACATCTATAAGTATCTATACAGGAATCTATACTATCACGCGTCGCAATTTATATTCACAAGTCCATGTGATTTATATCTAAAGAAAATATAAACATTATTTGTAAGTTACTAAGTACATATATTTTCTCATCGCGTTTATTTATTTATATCGTTGTCGTTAATTAATTTGTGTAATTATCGGATTTATATATCACGGTTCGCTCAACTCGCTTAAGTTTCTTATCAGAAAAATATATTTTTAATCCCTTGACTTTCCAAATAATAATATATATAACTTTTATATTTTATATTCTTTTATTCTCATAACTTTCCATATTTAAACCCGAATAGATTTCTCCGCTCAACGAAATAATCATTTGCTCGTTAAAGATTTTCCAACCCATTTGGATTTGGTTGGAACGTTTCGAGGACTCGAGCAACATGCGTGTTTCTTATATTTCTTTGTGTTCACACTCTTATAAAAATGGATTTTGCATGCATGTTTTTAGGAAGTATCATATGAAATGTTTCTATAAAATACTCAACCCATGTGGCCTACAACTTGTTTTCTTTTCTGTTTTCCTGACTTTTCTATCGAACACAAAGCAGTAGCTTCAGGGCCACTGTTGCGGCTTCTATTCGTCCCTATGTATGTCACCTTATATATACCTGATGCCTGCATACTTCCTTACGTCTAGAGTTTGCAAGTTGTATCTCACGAAAGATTTTAAAATCTCACATGTATTATAATATAACCCACATGGCAATTTTTCTTTTCCTCTTTCTGATTCACATCGCAGCCAACAGTGGGTTTGACAGCCATTTGTTGTAGTGTCTTCTTCTTGTCACTCACGCACCCATATTTATTTATATCAGGTTTTTCGTGTTACTTCGCAAGGTTCTATTCTTAAAAGGTTAGTCACGGGATAGGACAAGGTCGTAACTAAGGAGGTGGTGGTGTCTTTCACACCCAAATGGCTGTAACAGTAGCTGCTGTAAAACCCATGGTTTCAACCATGGCAGCGGCCTACTGTGCGTGTCATACTTAAGTACAAGTATGATACGCCCTATGGCATCGACAGTCATGAGGCAACGAGCATGACTTGCTCAGGGTTCTTAGAGATGGTGACGCACCATCAGTGAGCAAAAGGCTATATTTAGTCCCTTGACTTTCCAAATAATGATATATATAATATATATAACCTTTAAATATATATATATTTTTTTAACGTTAAGGATTTTTATATTAACCGCGTTAAATTTGTTTATAAATTAATTTCGTTATTATTACTCCTAATTCGTCGAAGGTCGTTGTTTCATTAACTTTCGAGAAATTCCTTTACCCGTTTCGTTTGAGTCTCGACGAGGGACAAATGAAAGACTCGAAAACATGCACGTTTCTATATTTCTTTGTGTCAAAATTTACAAGTAAATATTACAAGTATTATTTCAATAATGTAATCCCCACATGGCCACCCACTTCCCTTCCTTTTTCTGATTTTGGGTCGAGCACAGTGGGTTATACCCACTTGGTTTTGTGTCATCTTCTACCTCATATATATATAATGTCACATGTTCCTTCCCTTTTCTTTTTGCTGCCCTACCGACGCAACAACAGTGAGTTCAACACTCACTGTTTTCTTTTCCTTTTTGCTGCCCAACCGACGCAACACAAGCATGTATATATATTTTGTATATGATTATGACTTGTGTGTTTAACAACTGGATGGCTAAATTTCGAGACACCAAGCGACCTCTTGTTTCATGCAGAACACGCAGCCGCAACAGCAAGCAACGCTTGCCATGACTCGCTTGCTAGCATGCGGTACAAGTGGAACCTTGGTATGAAACAGCAAGCAAGAGTTGCTTGTTCTTACAGCGTCTGCGACGCACCCACAGCGAGTAAGACGCGGCTGTGGTTTGTCTCGGGTTTCGCGGTCAAGCCCAGGTTGCACGTCGAGGGTTCCATGTGAGGGCTTCTTCACTATTTCATGCGTGACTCTAGGGTTTGTTAACCCCTAACGAGCCAAAGCATTAGGTCACGGCATGTTTAAAGTTTTTATAAGACTTCTTATCTCGTTACTTGTTTTATACGCGGAATGTGTGGTTTACAAATCATATTATAGTCGTTATTTTATGTGTGGTGCGATGTGGTCTTTGCATGCGTGCGTACGCACTAATCACGCATGTGTCATATGTCGTCTATAAACCATGCAAGGCCGAGACCTTTGGCTGGCTTGCCAAGGTTGCGTGGCTTTGTTTTGGTCGCAAGATGGGTTAAATGTCATGGATAAACTAGAAAATGACTCACCGAGGTCCAAGCTCGTTAGATGATGAGAAAAGATGGTGGTAGGGGTCGAACTACACTTGGTTGCTACTCCTTCTAAGCCGACGCCCACTTAGTTCTTGCACTCAACGAAACTTGAACTCGAACCGTATAGTTTACTTATTGTTTTCAGATTTTAGTTGTGATACATTTGTTCATGCACGGTTCCTCTTTTATACTCAAATCGTTGGCTTAGTTACTGATATATTACATGTGAATATATACTATACACATTGTTGCACCAGGGTGATGATTCTAATACTGTTAGCCATCATTTTCTTTTCATAATACTATTAGAGAATCTCTACTATTCCTTCCATTTGAAATTGTATCAGTTGTATAATACGTATCATGTGATAGAAATTTTCAAAATAAGAAAATGGGTAGGGTAGCGTGTAAGGATTTGTAATGATAGTGTTTTCTCATTATATATTGGTTGCTATATGTATTTATATGTATATATCTGATATAGGTTTTTATATGCTTACATATGTGTATATTTCCTTTGAATTTAGTTAAAGGTTTTCATGGTTATTAAGTTGAACGTAGGTGGTTTTATAAAGTGATACAAGTAAATGGCCTCGTTTCACAAAAGTGAGATAAGTAATCGTTACGCGTTCTAAAATATCCTTTTAGACACAGAGTAATAATGGTGATATTCGCGTGCAAATCAAACCTTCCATGACAAAAAGTAATGCATGACGATCATAAAATGACTTCTCGTTGAAATTAACGGTAAATTTGCAAACTTGCAGTACATGACTTTTACTTAACGAAAAGGGAATCAAATTTTCTTACGGGGTGCCACAAATGTGAGCAATTAATGTTTGTTGGAAACGATGAACTTTGTGCATTAAAGTCTCCAATCAATACTACAAATTAATTCCCGTAATAAAACCAAAGATATTCATAAATAATCATGAAAAACAAAAAAAAGCCGATAAAATTTGAGAATATTCAAATTCATTTGACTAAGAAAATAAGAAAAAAATCATTTTATTGGACTATTCAATACTCAAAATATCCCGGGTAGAAAATAGTGTATTTTAAATAGGGGGAGAAGCTCTGGCGTGACCTCTAATGGATGTTGTAGTGACTGTGGGTCCCGCTGATGACGACCATCTGGTCACCGTCGACGACAATTCCTCCACCGCCACCGCAACTGCCACCGTCACCGCCGCAACCACCTGCAACCAACAATAGGTTCTCCTTTCTTTGATTTTATTAATGTCATTGCTGCATGCGTTTATGGATTGAAATGCATCCAAATTATTTTAATTTTGATTTTTTGGTCAATGCATGTTTTATTTTGTACGATAAAACGTATTTAAAGTCACATAAGTTTATAGTTTTTTTACACATGGATTGTGTTTTCCTTCATTTAAGTTACTCTACTAGGTGCGTTTAGTTCGTGAATTTGAAATTTTGAGAAATTTTAATTCTTGAGGATTTAGAATTTTGGAATTTAATATACCTTCACCTGTTTTGTTGACAAAACTTAGTATTTTAAAACCTTTTGTTATTGCAAATTCTTTTAAAAGTGACGGATTTTCTTTGATTATAAAAAAAAGGCAATAAGAAAATCAACAAGAAAAAAAAAGTAAAAATACTATTTTGGTCTAATTTGGTCCTTTATAAAAAAATGTTTTCATGTAGATTAAAATTTCTCACTTTTTAGAAGCATTGTAATTCTCCTCAATTTGCCAATTTATAGAATTCTAAATTCCTTTACTGGACATAACAAACATAAAATTTGAAGGAATTTAAAATGCAAATGTCATGAAATCTCCTCACTTTTTCTTGTTTTTTCTTCTTTTTTGTCAAAGAGTAGTCAAGTCTTTATGTATATCCAAGCTGGTGCGTCATTGAAGATGGATTCGATACTTTAATGTAGCCAAGAGCTTTGTCGCTCCTAGGATTAAAACTTTATTTGTCTCTAACTAAAGATGGATGGTTGTGGTATGTCAACAGCAACATTGCTTAAAGTAGGAATTTATACGGCAAAAAGGTTTCTTATGACTATCCTGACCGGCTTAATTGTCTAAGAATATATCTACTATGTAATATGTACAGACCAAATACAGATAAATATGCTATTACTAGGCAAGAAACAAGTTTCAACTAGAGTTTGTGACACTAGCGTTAAGATTTGGGTCTAGGGCCATCAGCAAGTCTGAGACTGAACTTTACTGTTAGAGTAACATGTAGGGAATCAGATAATACATACGATTATATCTATCTCTGAGTTAGGTGATATACGTACACAACGACTATGGAAGACTTTAATCAATTTTACATATAGGAAGTTTGGCATGATTAGCATCTTGATGAGTGTCAGAAAACAATCATATATAGGCACTTGTTCTCTTTATATATCTACAATCTCAAGTATCTCAGATCTGCGTAACAAATAAAAAGTGGAATTCGAGTACAATGCCTAAAGGTCATCCTTGTTCTGAACAAGAACTTGATCTTTTTTCCTTCTCTTCCATATGCTAAAGTTAATTTAAGACGTTACATCCAGAATTTTATTTTCCTTGCATGTTTCTTTCCTTGATTTTACTTGCATGTGAAGTTGTATGTTTTTATTTAGGGTAATAGTCCTCTATTGCTCGCTTACAAATCAGTAGGACTTGTCTTTGGAGGGCTTGTTACTTCTTCGCTTTATGTCTATCCTTCAATGGCATTAAAGTCTCCAACAACAGATGACTACTTGGGTATCTACAGCATCATGTTCTGGACTCTTACTTTGATTGGAGTTGTCAAGTATGCATGCATAGCTCTTAAGTCTGATGATCAGGGTGAAGGTATTTCTTCCACCACAATAGACGCTTTTCATTATTTTGTTTTCTTACACTGCATGATATTACTATTTTCGTTCCCTGCTTATGAGCTAGATTTGCCCATGCCTCATGTAGGTTTTGATAGCCTACAACCTCGATACTAGAACGGATAACTTCAATGTCGAATAAAGAACACACCCTAGCAGAATATATTGATTGACAGAAAAGAAAGAAAGAGAGCACAAGATGATAAAACCCAATTGATGATTTGTATGATAAGACATGAAGTGTTATATCCCCCCCCCACCTACCTCCTTTATATAGAGATGAGGGGGGAGAATAACCTAAACAACACGCATGGCTGGCTTGGGACACAAGTTAGCCCACGAAAAGCTTTTACTTTAACCCCTAGACAATAAGCTAATGATAAAGACTAAACACAATAATTTCCACCTTAGGCTTTATATTAGCCTACACCAACATTCAGCAACTCCAAGCAATGTTGTAACTTGAGTCCAGGTACCACCTTCGTCAAGGCATCCACAGCATTGTGTTCAGTACCCACCTTCAGAACTTTAACCGTCTTTGTTTCCAAGACCTCTCTGATAAAGTGATAACGCACATTGATGTGCTTAGTCCTTTCATGAAAAACATGATTCCGCGATAAGTGAATCGCGCCTCGATTATCACAATTAACTGCCATAGTGTTAAGCTCTACGCCTAACTCTTCTAAGAGTCCCCTTAGCCAAATTGCTTCCTTCACAATCTCCGTAAGAGCCATATACTCCGCCTCTGTAGTTGAAAGAGCCACCACGTGTTGTAGCGTTGCCTTCCAGCTTACAACATATCCCTATACTAAAAATGCGTAACCCGTGGTAGACCTACCTTTATTCGGATCCTTAGAGTAGTCTGAATCAACAAAACCTGTTACGTCCACATGGTTGCCACGATTTGTCCCATACACCAAACCCACATTTGCAATACCCCGCAAATATTTCAAAATCCACTTTACTGCTTCCCAATGGTTTTTACCTGGATTCGCCAAATATCTGCTAACTACACTTACCGCATACGCTATGTCAGGCCTCGTGCACACCATCAAGTACATTAAACTCCCAACCGTATTTTCATATGGCACCTTACTCATCCTTTCAATGTCACAATCCTTAACCGGACAATCCTTCAATGACAGCTTGAAGTGCCCACCCAATGGCATCTTAATCGATTTCCCATTGTCTATTCTATAATTATTCATGTTATCCCACTAATTTAATCCATTACACAACAATAATCTTTACCAATATGCTAGAAAATAATAAGAAAACTTAGAGAGAGAAAGTAGAGAGAGAAAACAAGAAAGGAAGATTAGATTAGAGAGATGATGGATTACAAGTGAATGAAAATGTAACCAACACCCTTCACCAAGTGTGGTGAAGGGATATTTATACTCGTGCCTTGCTATCTTGGCACTTGGGCTTTCTAAACGGGTCGGGTTTGGTTTAACTTGGGCTTTTATTAGATTACAATCCAAGCTCGTGAATACCCAAACTAGCTATTACATACAAGACCTAGTTTGACTTTCTAAGACCGATAACATTCTTGTTTAACTTAATATAATTAAGGCTAACAATCTCCCCCGAATGTTAAGAGGTCTGCCCTTAGTCCTCTCAACAAATATCTTAACATCGATCCAACCATTCCATTCCACTGATGCTCATAAGCTAAAAGTTATGACAGCTCTTCGCCACGTTCTAAACGACTCTCCCTGCCTTGTTATGGTACTTCGTCTTCGTCTTGTCTCATGCGCATGAGAATCATATATAACACCCTGCAATTTGTGATCTGATTTTAAGCCTATTTTTCTTTCTGGTCTTTTGATTTCTTGAGACCTCGCTTATCTTGCATCATTTCTTGACTTGAAATTCATTATGATTTTGACTTCTTGATCAACTTGTGCTCTTGACCAAATGCTCATAATTGTTACATTTCTTGTTGACATATGTGATTATAAGACTAACAATCCCTCCCCAATTGATGATTCTTCTATTTGATTCTGAGGCTCTTTGTTGGTGGGGAGATTAGAATCAACTATCTTGATGTTGAACGATTGACTTTGAAAGCTTGAGTATGCAGCATTTGGTTTATGAATCCAACTTCGCTGGACTGAGCTGCAACACGTGTCTAAACTAAAATAAGACAGTTAGCAATAAAAGATGAATATGATTTGTCCATTCATCTTGAGTTCTCGGTTGCATTCAACCTCCGTTTCCATTTTTAAGTATAAATACTAAACCATGATGATCAGGTAGATTCAAAGAATCTTCTTGATAGGGTTTACCGCTCAAGCACATTGGATTTCTAAACAGATGTAATTAGATTTACAATGCTTGCTAGTTCGCATTAACGGAACATCTTAACAAGGGGACAACACGGTAAACAGAGAAATATATAGTTACTATCTTTCTGATTAAGTCGTTAATTTCATTTACCTGGACCAAATTGATATCCTAGTTATCCACAGACTTGATTCATATAGAAATTTGTAAGTACACCTACCCAAGAGCTTGTTGTTGTTGGACTCAAGTCGGATTACACAATCTTCAACTGTGAATACTTAGTCATCAACTCGGATGTTTGGCAAGATCTTAGGTAATGAGTAGGATCTTTGTTACAACTTATGAAACTTTATGGTGTTCAACAACGTATATTTTGACACTTGTGTACCTAATGAGATTTATCAATTTGATCTCTTCTCTGGCTCTAGATCGATTTGTGCACTTTTGGTTTTAGTAATGGAGGATGAGCAAACTTGCCACCTATTCAATATTAAACAATTCGGAGTGAGCTGTCAATAATAACGTGTGTATCTATGTGACTAATGAGAATAGTTTCCTCTTGAGAGAAATCTCGAATGGTGGGGGGAGACAGGTGTGTCGCATTGCAATTCACTGGGTCCATGACAACTTTCTTCATATAAACAATCATCTTTGTGATTTTGATAGATTATGTATTGACCGATTTCTGCCTTTGGTGTAAGGAGGGCTTACTTTCTTTTGCACCTTTTATACCCATTACATTTCTTTTTAATTATTTCAACCCCTTCAATGCTTACCAAGACTTCTTTACTAAACACTTTGTTGTGATGGTTCTTAGTGTGAGCTCAATCTTCGTCGGAATTTTTACCTTATTCACATTCATCTCCATTCATACATAAAGGACTGCTATTTTATATTTGGAGTGTCCTTGGGGTAGATCCCTCGGTTCTGGTTGGATCATAGACTTATACCTAACTAACACATATGACTTCAGAATCGTCGTGGAAATTAATACGGTTGTTTTGTTAGAAGATCGAACCCTAAAAGCCATTTTCTGACATGTTATTTTCACTATACTCCCCTACACATAGCTGCTCCGTGATTCGAAATTGTTTTGCAACATAAGGAAAGAGTTTGCCTTAGAGTCTTACCAGATCACATAGTCTATAACATATTTTTAATAACATTTTCTCCCTAAATTTTACAATATAAATTACATTTTCGTATTTCGAAATACCAAATAGATTAAAATTTGACATGAAAAAATTCCATAGGGAAGAAACAATTATCACAATGACTATTGCATGAATTATATTCGGATTGCCTCCTTCAACAGTATATGTGGGATAACCAATTTTTATTTAAAACATTGACATTAGAATGAAGAAAATTGATCATGACACCACAACATGTTGAAGACGAGTGAGATGCCTTAGTGAAACCATGTATATTAGTAATTGAATTATAAGTTTCAACATTTTAATTTCACAGAATGTGTTTGGATTCATTAAAATGACATTTATGAGTCTGTATCGACACATTGAAAAGGCTTTTGTTTCTAAAAAGCTCCCCCTCAGTACACGTGCATTCACATAAAATAACATTTCGAATATATATCTTTGAATCTATTCGAGGATGGAGTGTTGAACAACACAACATTTTTAAACAAACTACACTTTTTATGAAAAAATCCCATAATCTATATTGGTAGAACATTTTTGACATTGAATGTTCTCTTTTGAAAAATTATGTTTAAACGATTTTAAAACATGATAGAAGATTCTCTTCTATTTTAGAGTAAATGCGCATGAAGCGTACACTTCCTATTACATTCGGGTACCGAGTTATGCCCTGAAATGTACATAAGTACATTGAGAAAAATTTAGAAACATGAATGATTTTGAACGCTGTTGAAACTCTTGTTCGAACTTCATTTACACGGCCTATCCCGTGTTCGATGTTACTAAAAACATCTCTTTCTAGGTACGTAAATGTTATCGTTCCAAGAGAACATGTCGAGAAGATTCATTTTTTTTGTAATTTTCTGTATTTTTTTGATTTTATATTTTGTTTTTTAGGTTTTTATATCTATTTTATTTTCTTTTTTCAAATTTTTATAATCAAAAATAAACGATTAGATAAAAATATGCGTACAAATTGGTTGATGGATCACAGCATAGATTCAATTGCAGAACCTCCAGTTCATTGGAGTCAAACATCTTCATACGAGGCGTCTGAAAAGATACTTAAATATCTTCGATAATGCTTTAGTGTAAACAAGTCAGTAACTGGTATTCTGTTCCGACCAATGAATAATTCAACAATACACTTTTCAGACTGTTCATTATGAAGTATATATCTCGACAATCGATGTGTTTGGTACGGAATGCTGGATGGATCGCTCGGAGATGGCTATGGCGCATTTGGAGTAACATATACATAGTATTTTATTCAAAGTGGAAGCCATATCTGTGAGTGTAGTTTCAAAAATAGAACTTGTGCCGACCAACAAGCAGTTAAAGACACTCATACTTGGCCTTATGCTGACAGACACTTGAAGTGCAGATCCTGCTTGTTGGATGACCAGCTGACTAACTTATTCTCCATCCTAGAAATTGTATGCCATCAGATGTGCTCTTACGTGAAAACGAGACATCCCGAGTGATCGAATTGATAAAAGTTGTTAGTTCGAAAAACCGGTGTCTTTCGGATAACCAGAGACCCTGTTATGGAGCTGTTAAGTAACAGAAGTTCAGTTTAAACCAACCCAACACCCTACCCACCCCCAACGCACAGTGAGATGTTTCTCAAGTCGGAATTTCGCTTGATAGCTGGAGCACAATAACATGTTGCTGTACATATATGGTTACTGCTGTTAGGTAGATGAGATGCTCGACCTTACTATGATATTACGTTTGTCGTCCACGAGTACCACTCAAGTCAGTACTCGAGGTGTCTTTGTAGCATTGGGTACCATTGCTATCTAATGTGGTCATTACCAGGCTTCTTTAAAGTATCTCTTGAGCATACTTAGCTTGGTTTATAAAGATACCACGAGGGCATTGTTTTTAGTGGATCTGAATTCCTAAAAAGAATTTCCCTGCTCCCCCATAATAGACATATCAAACTTGCTTGTGCATTAGTTTTTACATCGTTTTGAAAGTTTTGGTTCGTAGAACAAAAATTATGTCATCAAACGTAAAATTTGCCACAAGCATATGTCATCACCATGTTAGTTATGAATAGAGTTGGATGAATAGAACTTTTGAGAATCTTCGAGATACCCAAGTAGTTGGAGAGTTCATAATACACGCTCTGGTGCTTGTTTGAGACAATATATGCTTTCTTGAGCGGTAAACTTTGTAGGATGATATGGGTCAACAAACATCCATACTGGTTGGCTGTTTCGTACACTTCTCCTTAAGAGGTCCGTAAAGAAATGCTGTTTTGACGTCCATTTGGTACACTGTAATGATTCGTATTGCTGCATACGCAATGACTATCGTACAGATTCCAAATTCGAGTAACTGGGTGCAAATGACTCTTCGAAAATCCAAATTCCATCATTTTGAGCTATCCCCTTAGCACACAGACAAGATTTGAGCTGAATGATAGTATTTCTCCTAATCACGTTTGTTTTTCCAGAGCCACATTTAAGTTAAATGACATTTTTGCAAAGTGGTCTGTCGACTATTTCACATACAATCTTGGCCTCGATCTAAACTTGATGAAGATTCTTCCTGGCACTTGATTCAATCCAATGCTGAATAGCCATGGCTTTCTTTGATTTTATTTGGTAGGGTTGACTCCACGGTAAGTGCGAAATACACATTCGCCATCTGTTTCTAGATGAAGTCTTGTTCTGAATGAATTGAGAAGGTTTCTACATGACTTGTTCTAATCAGCAAGATCTTTTGTCCAGTTGTGTGCAGAAGGATGGTGTTGATAGAAAGTATGCATGTTTGACGAATCAACATGACGAGACGATGTCTCCCCTTGTTCTTGTACCGGTGTACTGAAGATGTTGATAAATTCATCGTCGTCAAATTGTGCATTTTCTGTATTGGTTTCTGCTTGAATAATGTTCTCAGGTGCAGTGACAGTTGGTACTTGAGTTGGAGTTTGATGTGTTGAATGAATGTTCAATGGAGGTGGATCTGCAACATCGGTTGTTGTAGAAGTGTGAGTTGTGTTATGTTGTTGACGTTTATCGGGATTATCAGCAGCATGTACAGCGGAAGACTTTGACACAATAGGAGAATTTCCATTGAGTAATTCACTGAACATCGGACTATATAGCAATTCTAGCTCATTTGACGTTGTTACTGTCTCAGCAACTTGAGGAACATTTTCTTGACTTTGTGGACCGGGACTTAAACTGTCTTGTTCAAGTACCATTGTCGAACATTGTGGACCGGGGTCAGAACTGACATGATCTGACGCCATTTGAGGCAATTCGTCAAAGTTAACATGAATTGTTTCAACTATCATTCTTGTTCTCTTGTTAAATACCCTGTAAGCCTTTGACTGAGTAGAATACCCAACAAAAATACATGCATCACCTTTTTCCTTCATTTTATCAAGATTTTCACCATCTCTGACGATGTAGCAAAGAGAACCAAAGATGTGAAAGAACTTAACTGACGGTTTCCGGGCATTGATGATATGGTAAGGCGTTTTCTCATGTCGATGAATTACAAGTGAACGGTTTTGAGTAAAACATGTTGTTTCAATTGCTTTAGCCCAGAAGAACAAATGAACTTTAGCGGCGCTTAGCATTGTTCGAGCAGCATCAACAAGAGTATGGTTCCATCTTTCGACAACGCCGTTTTGTTCAAGTGTTCGAGCAGTTGACGTTTTGTGTCTTATTCCCTCTTTTGCAAAGTATGCATGAAGAGTTTTATTAAGAAATTCCGTGCCTTTGTTAGTTCGAACTGTTGTAACTTGAGCATGAAGTCCTCTTTGGACGAGTGTGAGGAAATCAATGATAACTCTAGGTGTTTCGACTTTGGACCTCAAGAAGTGAGTCCAGGTATATCGGGAGTAGTCATCAACAATTACGAGAACATATTTCTTTCCATTAATGCTTTCTACCCTCATTGGACAACATAAGTCCATGTGTAGAAGTTGTAACCGTCTTTTTGAGCTCGGGGTAGTCTTAGTGTGAAAAGACTTTCTTTTTGCTTTCCCCAGCTCACAAGAAGAACACAGATGATTGATGTTTAGTTTTATACACTATAAAATATATAATATATTACCACAAGAAAAATTAAGAAAAATCCCTAAGGAAAATTCACTCTTAAAAGATATATATATAATATATAATACGTATATTTAACCGGGAAGAATGATCACCCCGGTCGTTTCCCCAACGACTTGTGAAATTGAAACCTCGTTTTAGCTCAGATTATGATTTGAATGAGAGAAAAGATATTTTTTAGTTTCCATAACTACTAAATAAAAGCAACAATTAAAATGAACAATTAAAAGCAATTAAACACTTAGACAATTAACGGGAGCAATTAAAACGCGACAAATAAGTAATTACACTAAAATTAACTCCTAAAAATGCAAACTAAATTTCTAAACCTAAAATAGGACAAAAGAAAATTTTAAGAAAAAGAAAAACATTTTTTTGATTATTTTTGAATATATTATGAATTAAACTAATTTAATCTAATTAAATCCTAAAAAATAGCAAATTAAGTCCTAAAAATTTAGAAAAATGATTTTTAAACTTAGAAAAGTCTAAAATAACATAAAAACTCAGAAAACTATTTTTAACTATTTTTAAAATTAAAATCTTATTTTTAAACTTAAAATTAAAAGCTCAAAAATGAAAATTAAAATCTAAAAGGTGTAAAAATGATTTTTCTGAATGTAAACCTAAAAGTAATTCTTATAAAACCAAAAACTATTTTTTTGGAATTTTCTAAATCTTTTTTTCTATTTTTTATGAATTTTCTAAAATTAAAACTTTCAAAAAACTATTAAAAATAAACTAATTGATGGAAAATTACGAAAAATTTAGGAAAAATCTAAAATGGAACAAAGATTACTAGAAAATTAAAAGAAACAACTCAACTTATTAAATAAGCTGTGAAAACGGCTTATTTAGCTACGGCTTATAAAATAAAAAGGAAATGAGGAAGACTACTAGTATTAAATGGGGGGAAAGGTTACTGGATGAGCTATTGAAGCAAATGGTTAACACGTTGGGTCTTTGAGTGAGAGGTCGTGGGTTCTAGTCTGGTAACACACCCCTTTTTGCTATTTTTATATTTTTGCTTTTTATAAAAAACTAAAAATTGAAATTTAAAGAAGACTAATTTTTAAGCAACTTTAAAACTAAACTTTTGGTCTGAAAATGAAAAATAAGCTCTGAAACAGCTTATGAATAAGCTGTCCACAGAAACTAAGGGTTTGAGCTTAAAAAGCTTTGTTGGCACTTAAAAGCTTGCACAAGCTTAAATATAAGCTTAAATTTCAAAACAAAAGCTGTTCCTGGAAGCTTATGATGAGCATAAACTGATCCTAATAAGCTTACTCTACTGAAAACATTAAAAACCAACTAACATTGAGGATCAAAACGAATAACTCAGGCTTAAGCTAGAAAGGCACAAATTCAGCTTAAGCACTTAAGCTCATTAAGCTAAGACATAAGCTGACACCTTGAAAACTTAACTAATGCAATTTAAGTTACTAGACTAAATCATAAAAACTCACTCTATAAGCTAGAATTTAAATTTTAAAAGCTAAGCTAATTTTACTACTGTTTTTGGCCTTTTTTAGGATTTTATTGATTTTTAAAAGCTAAATTACCCTAATGTTTAAGCTAGAAATTGAAAACTTAGACTCAATCTATATTAAGCTA
>BQNB010162464.1:0-14557 GCA_026074375.1 Tanacetum coccineum | reverse complement strand
GAGAAACTCATGGAAGTCTTCATCGGGGGATTACCCAGAAGTATTGAAGGAAATGTTACTGCTTTAAAGCCTCAAACTTTGGAGGAAGTCATTACCATAACCCAGAGGTTGATGGAGTAGGTAGTAAAACATAATTATGCGCAAGAAGCCAATGATCATAAACGAAAGTTTGATGATAGAAGAAACACCACCGACAATAACAACTACCCCAAAAATGGCACAACAACAACTACCAAGATAACCGCAACAATAACAACCGTAACCATGAACACCATCAACAAAATAGAAGGCAAGAAACCTTTAGGACTTATGCATGCCGACCACGGGTATAGACAAAACGTCCCTTGTGTGAAAGGTGCACCCTGCATCACATAGGACCTTGCACTGTCAAGTGTCAGACTTGCAACAGGGTAGGTCATCTGACCAGGAACTGCAGAAACAAAAGACCAACCACTGGAAACAACCTACAACCAGTATCTGTAACTTGTAATGCCTGTGGAGAGAAAGGGCATTATGCAAATCAATGCTCAAAAGCAAACAACAGGGCCACAGGGGAGCCTACTTACTAAGAGACAAGATTGCTTTTGTTCACTTTAGGATTTCTACCCTAGAAACAACTCTCGAGGATATTCAAGTTCGCCACCAGTTATATATGAAGGATCTTCTAAAACCCACTTCATTTATTACTTTTATCTAGAATCCTACCACGAGACACGTAGCATAAGTGTCAACACTTGTAAAGTTTTAATGATGTAAGATATGTAAGATAAAGTTATCCATGAAATAATAAAGTGGTAATTCCGTTACGCCTTGATGTCTGATGATATCAAAACTTGACATCGTTTGTCAATCCCATTAGTTCTATTATATTCAACTCTGAATAATCGCCTCCTACCTTTGAAACACTTATGCAACAACAAATATCCTCGACTGATAATATGGGCATCTGTCAATAATGTCATCATTACGCTCTATCGCTTCTTATGATTTTGGAAAATCATAATCATCTTTCTACAACATCACCATTTTGAAATCATGTTTTATGCTTAGGTAGGAAGATTTTATATCGTCATATTGAAATGAATGTAGGAGCGCTTCTCATTTGAATACGTAAATTATAAAGTCATCGAACTATGAATTTAAAAAATCACTAGTTACAAGAATTGGCACGCTCTTCTTTTTGTAAGTACAAATAAAAATGAGTAGGGCTTAAGAATATGATAATATGTGATCCGTTTATACGTAACAAATCCCTTACTTCAGAAATCATTTATCAACATTACCTTTATATTGAATGAATCTCTTAAATTTTACACTACCCATTCATTTGACTGAAAACACGAGACCGAGATTATTTTAAGGGAGGAAGACTATAAGAACCCACAATTTCATCTATATAACTATCCCCTCTAGTTAGATTAGATGCCCTGAAATATACCACCCTTTGTACATGGGAATTTTTTTGGCTCATTATGCAATTAACTTGCAATCTTTAAAGTAACAAGCTCACACAACCTACTAATGCCATCTATACCTATATTTAATACATGTAAACATCCTAATATGTCAAGTCTTTATCCGTAATATATCATTTATTACTAAGTACATTATCCATTTAACGTACTTTCAAATGTATATCAAACCAAATCATTAAACGTTAACATTTTATACCAAAAAACCTAATTACTTGTAATGTATACATAAAAAATAAGATGTACAAGCCTTAAAAGCATGTGTCACCCCAGTAACAATGCATAATATTTGAATCATATTTTCCTTCCAAGTCAATGTACAACTCATTTAAGCTCAATGTACAAGTCAATAATGCCTAAAAACCTAATTAGGTCATTTAAGCTCCTAAACCATGTTTAAACTTTACACCACTTTAGCACAAGGTACAAGTACTTAATTCATGACTCCTAAACCCTAATCTATCCCTAATCTTAACCCTAATCCATGTTTTAAAACCCTAAACCATAAAACAAAACCCTAAACCCTAATTTCACTTAAACCTTAAAACTAAGCCCTAAAACCTAATCCTAAGCCCTAAACACTAATCCTAAACACTAAAACTTAATCCTAACACTAATCCTAAACCTTAATCTATCCTAAACACTAACCCTAATTCAAAATTAAACCCTAAAAACCCTAATCGAACCCTAAACCTACCCGGCACCCTTTTCCCTCCATTTCTACCCATTTTAAACCCAAGCACCCATCCTAGCACCTCCATGACCTCACCATGACATCACCAAGCAGCCTAGCAACCACCTCCATCACCTCCTTGCTAGAATACTTGGTTACCAAGGCTCTTTGTCACCTCCTTTCTCCTTCTTGTAGCCGTGGCCTCCAAACAACCCCCACCTCTTCATGGCTAGTTTCTAGCTTATAAGACTCACCCTACTAGCTCTCCTTAGTCACTTCACTAGCCTAGGACACTAAGCAAACCCAAACTTGGGCACCAAGGGTGTTTTCTCCCCTATAAATACATGAACCAAGCACCATTTCAAATTCATCCCACACATCTCATCCCATACCCTCAAATATAATTCTAACCCTTCCATAAAAGCAATAGAAGATCAAGAGAAGTCCCTAAGCTCAGAATAGAATCCAAGAATCAAGAAAAACGAAGCCTTGAAGTCATTACTAGGCGTACAAACCCGAAAACCCCATTTCGACCCATTTTAGCTCAAGTAAGCCTAAGATCTTGTTCCATAAGCTTATATTCTGTACAATAATGTTCATAATACTCTTAAGATCATGTATGAACTCTTGTTTGAAGCTTTGAATCCTCAAACCCATGTGTTTTTGATAAAAACCCTAAAAATGACCCGTTTTGATTTTCTAGCTAACGAATCCTTTTTCTAAACTTTCGTTATGTTAAAACATCTTATTTTAGCTTATACTAATAAGCTATAACCTGCAAATATCATTTGGAATCTTAAAATAACCTTGCATGGCTTTTTGGACTTGTTTTGCAAAAGTTTCCATGCATAGGGGTATATATCGTAACTTTATGAAATTTATAACTAAAGGGGCTGAAAATGTCATTTTCTTAAAGTTATAACTATAAGGACCTATTTTTCCAAGTTTCAAAGTTAAAGGTTTAATATATATATACTTTTTATATAAAGGACTAAACTTGTAAAAGTTTATAAACCAAGGGTATATATTGCTAATTTTGCAAACTTATAAAATATTATATTTTTATATTAATTATAAAAATATATATAAATTATTCTAGCTTTTGAAGAAACTTAAAACTATAATGTCACACATTAACTAGGAGCTTCATGTACAGGGTACACCTTGGGTATACGTTTTGACGAGTTTGCTGGATTTACGATTTAAAGTGTCCTGGCTCCTCAAACGTTTACTACATGACCTCTGAATTATGATGGCCCGAACAGTGATACAGTATTTCCTTAATAAATCTAATCAAAGTGATATTTCATTATGACAAATAAACATATCCAATCAAACTAAGACTTGACATATTACCCAGGTTGTGTGACGAAGCCGTTACATTCATTTCATATACTTTTGCCATCAATCAGATTTCCCTGTAACTTGTTTATTGTTAGATTCATAGCCTCGCCGATCAATCTTTTAAATGTTTCATAAACCCGCGAGGGGGATACATGCTATAAACCATGAATGCAAGTATTTTTCTGTATGCTATCCTGATACATTATTGCCTAAGTCTCTACTTTTGCCATTAAGTCCCCACTATCATGATCTGTTAATTCCTCGTCAGGGTAAGCGCGAATTCTGGCACAATAGATCTATTTAGGATTGGACTCCCCGTTGGTGTACTTATACTGTCGGTAACTAATAGCACACATTTGAATAACTTTACAGGTGTTTTGACAAAGATACCCGTTGGGGCATTTATTTGTGGTTATTGATTAACCTAAGGCTTTGGTGTCATGAGCTTAGGGCAATAATATTGTTTTCCATGATAATTGTACATGCATGCAATTATTACAAAGTATGTGTGTATAACAACGTAACCCACTATTGCATTCAAACTACTTTACTTAAACCTATGAATTTCACTCAACCTTTGTGTTGACTTTTTAGCATGTTTATCTCAGGTAAAATTGAGAAACTTATGGCACGGAGTGGCACGACTTAAAGATGGCTAAATGTTATCATTCAACTTATTGTTTCCATTCAACGCACGTACTGAGGAACCATACTGATTTCTGTACAAGCAAACTATAATTGACCATACCCCTGAATGCACAAACGTACAACATTTTCATCCAACCCTAACGCCTCTTTACTCAATTTTACTACTAACTACATGACATTCTTCTAGACATGGGACGCTTCGCCTTATACAAATTCAATAGCCCCATATTAGCTTTCTGCCTGCTAAATATGACCGTAAAAAATGCACGCGGGTTTAGTTATACACGCAGCTCATGTCCGAGTGCAGACTATATTCCAGACGGCGATATACACTGACTCTACTCTTATACTTTTAGAGACTGCAGCTATCAGAGACACTACACATCTGTATAGCGAATTACACACCTCTTGAACCACCGACTCCTTCAAACTCAAGTCAACTACTAGCACAACGCTTAAAGTCTAAACAAATTAGGGGATTTTACTTTAATTATTTTCGCGATTGGTCATATCAGGGTTTACTTCACCAAGTGATCAAAACGCGATAGACACGAACATAATACACTCGTTGGTAAGATTTTTAATCCAGAATAGCTTTACAAGAGTGGAGTGAACGCTATGTAATCACAACACTCATACTTATAGGTATTCTTTCTGAGTGCTTTTCTCAAGACACCAGATACTAATCCACACAGACAATAAAGTCCCAATAATTCTCAGAAAAACTCGACAGCATATACCTGCACAACCCTTTAATATGATCTTGATTGATACACTAAGAGTTTCTTGTTTCACCTTGCTTAATCTCCCTACAACGGTTTTCTGAAAGTAGCAACAGGGCATTACAAATGGTATTCGTTTTCTGGATTTCAAGATTCTGTGCACTGACTAGTACAAACAGAACTTCATTGAGTATATAGACATGTAACACACACACATGATGACTTTCCGAGAGAGAGTTCACAACCATCAAGGAGAGCGCCATGTGTAACATCACCTGAGACTTAGTTAACTTTGATGTTTCACAGTTCAACTTCTCCAGGCGAGGGAGCTGTAAGTGTAATACCTACTTATTACTTAGCACAAGGTTTGAAGTATTATGCATACATGGAAAACATCTTGTTGCTGCGCGATTCTCCTCAGCAGACACCCGAAGTGAGAAAATTCTACGCAAGCCCATGACAAGTAACACTATATTATACTTTTAGATACATGGATTTATTCTTGCCATCAAAAACAATCCGATGAGTGCATCTACACAATGTACAACTTCAGACAAGCGATTGCGTGTCTTAGCACAGACTACTCAAAACAATGAGTTGTTCCAGAATCTATGCAAAGAGATAGGGGATGTTGATTTTGCGAAGAGGGAGGACACGGCATCAAATAACTTTGCCAAAAGGACTCTATGAAGAAAGCTTTTCAAGACCTACTGCATGGATGAGGAAGCGTTAATACAAGTCATGCATACTCCAAATAAGTACCATATCAAGTAAAGGCACGAAGATCCAAGCTGGAGTAGACTTCTAAGGACCACCGACACTCATGACAAGTACACCTTCACATTAGCACTACTCGCCTTCTGCGGAGAAGGAGCTATCATTATTTATTATAATTGTACTTGTTATGATAACATTATATAGTACTACTTTTCTATTCTTCCCACCCATTAACTTTGGTGGGGAAGATTGTTAGCGCGTTACAAATATGTCGACTTTATACGAAATTACAATCTAGTTTAGAGTTAAAGTGCTGCGACATGTAGAGGTGATTCTCTAATAATGACTAGTTAAGATAGTTATGTGTCACTAGGACTATAAATACCCCCTCCATACTTCCATGGAGGGGTGAGGATTCATTTTGTAATAATCTCAAAGGTGTGTGTATGTTCTCTCTCTACCAAGCATACACACATCTTCCTTTTTCTCTCTATCAATCTAATATGGCTTACTTCTTGTTTAATCCTCCCCGACCTCTGGAATTGTGTTTAGCTAGTGTCTCTTATTATGTACAAGTAGTATCAGAGCCTCGGGTGGGTTTATTGTTTTTGCGTTATGAGATAGACTTATTTGTGAGAATAATTTGCGGTTCTCGGCTCTTCTTGGATATATTTCTTTCAAACGACTTATTTCTCTTATTCTATCTATTTGTTTACTAGATTAAAAGTAAGGTTAGTATTTAAAATTTTTAGGCTGTTAACCATTTGTCAATATTGGCTAAACAGTTTGTTTTTTTACTAACATCAAAATTTCTTTGTCATTATTTTTTGTTTAGTTTCACGTTGTTTTTTCCTTCTCGTGGTTGTTGGGTTTATTGATTTGATGATTACAAAACTACATGTGCTTAAATGAAGACGAATGAAACAACAAGGACTAATCTGACACTTTGGTATTCTACATATGGAAGAATTAAAAGCTGGAAGATTTCCTAAAGATAAGCATTGAAAAGTCAAATGTTTAGCTTCCTTAATACTCTAGGTTTTCCTGTAAACCCTCTATATAAAGGGTATTAGACGTGTGTTTTAGATATTAGTTCCAATGAGAGTCGTCTAGTAAAAGTGTGTGTGTGTACACAGTAGTAGTTTTAGTTATATAGTTTATAGTTATATAGTGTAGCCTCAAGAATTATTTAGGGCTATGATGAATAAAGAAAACCTTGAAAGTAACTTTGATTCTGAGTTTATTATTCAACTGTGCATTTTATATCATTGTTAATTTGTAATCCTAGATGAGATCTAACCCATCTCGAGTTATAAACGATCTAAGGAGTTTTAACAGACTTCACAGTGGTTGTTATAGATTTATGATAACTTATTTGGTTTTAAGCAGCTTAACAAAAATGATTCTAGCTTATTTTGAAACCTTTTAATGGCCGGTTTAGATTATTTCATTGCTTATCCTCTTCGTAGCTCATTTTGTTAAACTGCTTATTTCATTTGTAGCCTATCATTTACTAGTTTCAGTGGCTTATTATTGTGGTTTAACATCTTTTTCTAGCTTATGTAGAGATTATTTGGCTATGGCTCATTAAGTGGTTATTAGTTTTTTTGTACTAAAAGTGGTAAATCCTCATCAACAACTAATTTTGGTCCATCTCTTTGGGCTTATCCATTTAGATCAAATTGGTATTTTCTTTTAACAAAGTGAACAACTGATTTTAGGCTATCTCTTTAGATCAAACCAAGACACCAAGATTTATAGTGGTTCAGCTACAAAGCTCTTCTTCGCCCTACTCCACTCCCCGAGTATCCGACTCAAGATTTCACTATGTCAACAAGCTCTCTTCAGGCGGAGAAAACCGTTTACACGTCGCTTACTTTATTTTCTGACACTAAGCTGAATGTCGAGTCCTAATATTAGCTAGAACGAATCTACCAATATACAAATACTACCAAATCACAAGATCTACAATATCAGATTTACACACTATCCGATTTACACAATTACACAAAATAATCAAAATAGAGATTTGGATCTTAGAAGAAGAGAGGAGAAATCACTAATCTATAACACTTCGTTTCTTGGTGTATACGAGTGTTCTTCTCTTGCACTTGATAGAAACAGGAAGAAGGTAGAAGATGAGAATTAATCACTTGAAACAAGATTAAACTATGTTAGAGATCAAGAGATTTAGTGAGAGAAATAAGGTTTTTAGAGAGAGAAAGATAGCTGAAAAGTTCATACAAAGAGGTCTATTTTTCTGCTAAGAATAGTGTAGCATTTATAGCCAGGAAATCCCAACAGCATCTGGTGGTGGTCCTGGCGGTCCCAGATATATCTAGGGGCAGCCTAGCCACTTAGGAGGCCCCCCTAGACCGACGCTTTGATTTTTGTCTTTTTGTGAGGAAGGTTGATCCTGGTATGTTGTTTTCTGTTTTAGGGGGAAAACTGAATTCAAAAATATTGTTTTTAAATAAAACATTATTTTTATTAACAAAACTATTTTATGTATTTTTGTAAAAATATAGTTTTGTAGAAATGTGAGGGTTAAGAAGAAAAAAATATTTTCTTGATCACTAATCATGTTTAATGATTTGTTTATCCATACCTTAAGTGGTTTATGTCGAAATGGAAGTTTATGATTAATAACATGTAAACGTTTATTTTATCGTGAATGTTTTTACATTTTGTCATCTTCAAAACGTAGAGGAGTCAAAAAATATAAATAACGTTTTTAGGCATTATTTGTATTAACAATCTCCTCCTTTTTGATGATGACAAAATATAAACTCATTTTGTATAAAAATAAAATTTTCAAGTTATTAATGAGTTTTAATCCATTTCTCCCCCTTTTTGTCGAATCACAAAACACAGTTAATTGTCTTAGATTATAAGGGAGAAAGAGTTCGACATGCCCAAGACTCTCACCTATGAGTACATACACCTACCTCGTGTAGCACAAGGGATCGAGCTTATAAGGTTTTGCTACAAATTCGATGTTAGCCTTAAAATACGTCGACTTATATGAAATTACAATAGTTTAGTTAAAGCGTGACACGTAAGGGCTAATAATGACTAGTTAAGATAGTTATGTGTCACTAGGACTATAAATACCCCCTCCATACTTCCATGGAAGGGTAAGGATTCATTTTGTAATAATCTCATAAGGTGTGTGTGTGTGTGTTCTCTCTCTACCAAGCATACACACATCTTTCCTTTTCTCTCCATCAATCTAATATGGCTTACTTCTTGTTTAATCCTTGCTGACCTTCATATTGTGTTTAGCTAGTGTCTCTTATTATGTAAACGTGGCATCAGGGTATAAACCAGGGGCGATTTGTATCATTGTTTGTTTGCTATTTTTTGTTATCTTAGTACCAGCAGGCTGGTTTACATCAGGTTATTTGTTTCTGTTTGTATCAGAATTTGTTTCGAGGGTAAATGGTTCTTCTTCTTCTAAGAATCTACCAAGCAAACAGTTTTATTGTTGTTGTTTACGTTGTCATAAATTTCTGGTTTTGATATGTGTTAAATCTACTGTTGTTTATTCTTAAAAGATAACTTTTATTGAAGAAATAAAATCTAGGTTTATCTATTTTTCTTGATAGCGGTTTGGCTAAAAGAAAAAAACCCAGATCCGGATTTAAAGAAAAAGGTATGATAATGACAGGTAGCGGTTTGGTTAACCACTGCCATGGCGGGTTGACTTGGTCAATAACGGTTTGCCGTGGCGGTTTGCCATTTTTTCATGGTTTACCGAAACAAATCGCTACCCATTTTAAAACCTGGTAGCGGTTTGATGATTGCAGCGGTTTGCTATGTGCCATAGCGGTTTGGTAAATACTGAGTCAACTCGGTAATATCGAGTCACATATTAAAGAACGCCAAAAAGAGAAAACAAGAGACAGACTCGACAATGTTAAACCATTACCAACAATGATAACAACAACAACATCAAACCAATTTCACTACATCAAACATCATACAACCTCATCACAAATCCAGATCCAACATATAAATCTCATCATCACAGCCTCATAACAACACCAAATCAAATCCAATAACTAACCTAACTCTCCGATCCAATAAATCTTAACACCCTATATCTAACTCGCGAGCGAGCAACACCACTGACAATACAAAGCACCATCAGCTAAAATAAACAAAAATGAAAGATCTGAGATATAATTTTCGTGTGTTACAACTAAATCCAAGACCTTCAAAAGATCAACAACACGAAAGTAATAATCATCATAGATCCATGTTGGGCTAAACCCATTTGATATACGAAATTAAAGACAAGTCTTATAACAAATATATTATTAACTCATCTTTGTTTCGATTGGAACTCAAAGAAATACCTACCCGAGACCCTTATGAACGGATCTTGAAGACATGTCACCTCTTCGTTCTTGATCACTTGGTGGTGTGAGTTAAACGATAAAGGGGTTTCGTTGGTGGTGTATACGGATTGGATGAAGGAGATTAAAGAATTGAAGTGAGATCGGTTTTCGTTTGGTGTGAAACATTTTTGGGAAAAGATGGAAATGTGACTGAGTTCTTTTAAGATTAGGATCAAAGAGATAATTAGGGATTGTGATCTCTTATAACATAATCTCCTATGGACCTGGTGTTGATTTGAACCTGGGTTATGATTTTGCATTTGGGCTGGATTTTTTTTGGTTAAAGACAAATAGGCCAGTTATAAATTGATGGGCTATGAAATTTATTAAGCCAAAATTAGTTATGGGTAGCTAATTTTTTGGCTAATATTATTGGATTAAGCCGGGTACAACAACGCTATCACGACAAGTTGGACTAGACAATGTTTTTTCGTTGACGACATTCAAAAATAACATTTGTTCTAGTTTAACGACATTTAAACAACAAACACGATACATAACGCTAAAAAGATCCTGAAAAGATTCAATAAATGACAACGGTAAGGTATTCGATTACACAAGACATGTGATCACAAGTGATTTGGAATCCCTATTTGAGACTACAAAGTTAGATTTCACGAAGCGACTACTTATTTCATCATCGAGACTTCTTCTATTTTCTACCCATTTCTTAAACCCAGTTCTATCGGCGATATGATGACTTCTTGAATTAAACAGACTGGTGATTTAAGACTTGAATTATCTAGTTTCCAGTAGTTGGGGTGGCTGGTTGAAGACCTGGATAACTATCACTTAAAGGAGTTACGTTGTAGTACTCAGTGTCACACGCTATAACAACCCACAACTTTCATCAATGTAATTTTCCATCTATTAAATTAGATGCAATGTAATATCCATCTATTATAAATATATCACCTTCTTACAGGGAATTTTTTTGCTTTATCTCATTATGCAACATAACTTACATCTCTAAAGTAACCGATGCAACCTCTATTAATGCCATCTCTATCTATGTTTATATCATGTAAACATCCTAATATGTCAAGTCTATATCTTAATATCATTTTTATCAAGTACATTATTTATTTAACGTACTTTTCGAAGCGTTATATCAAAACAAGCATTAAACGTTAACGTTTATATCAAAACCCTAATTATATGTAATGTATACATATAAAATGAATGTACAAGCCTTCAAAGCATGTGTACAAGTGTACAATGCACAATATTTGAATCATATTTTCCCTCCAAGTCAATGTACAACTCATTTAAGCTTAATGTACAAGTCAATAATGCCTAAAAACCTAATTAGGTCATTTAAGCTCCTAAACCATGTTTAAACTTTACACCACTTTAACACAAGGTACAAGCACTTAATGCATGACTTTTAAACCTTAAACCTAAACCCTAATTCATCCTAAACCCTAATCTAAAACCCTAAACCCTAAAAACAAAACCCTAAACCCTAATTTCACTTTCAACTAAAAACTAAACCCTAAACCTAAAACTAAGCCCTAAACCTTAATCCTAAGCCCTAATCTCAGTCCTAACACTAATCCTAAACCTTAATCTATCCTAAACCCTAACCCTAACTCAAAAATAAAACCCTAAAACCCTAACCGAACCCTAATCTAACCCGATACACCTTTAGCTCCATTTTTACCCATTTTTAACTCAAGCAACCAAGCAAGCACCTCCATGACCTCACCCTTATGTCTCCAAGCTGCTTACAAGTACCTCTACTCCTTCTCTTGGCCACCAAGAAGCCTCATCACCTCCTTGCTGCTCACTCTTAGCCGCAGCCACAAGCACCCCTCAAAAGCCTTTCCACCATTCAAACCTACTTTTCTAGCCCACCATACTCACCATCCTAGCCCTCCTTAGTCACTTCACTAGCCTATGATACTAATCAAACCTAAACTTGGGCAGCAAGGGTCATTTGACCCTATAAAAGGGACACACCCTTCTCCATTCAAACTCACACCTTTAATCTTCTATCTCTTTCTAAAAATAAAGTTCTAAGTAGCCAAGAAGGAAAAGGAGAATCCATAAGAGCAGAAGTGAAGCAAAGAAACCAAGAAACAAATCCATTCAAATCGTTACTAGGCGTACAAACCCGAAAAACCTATTTTGACCCATTTTAGCTCAAGTAAGCCTAAGATCTTGTTCCATAAGCCTATATTCTGTACAATAATGTTCATAATACTCTTAATATCATATATGAACTCTTGTTTAAAGCTTTGAATCCTCAAACCCGTGTGTTTTTTATAAAAACCCTAAAAATGACCCGTTGTGATTTTCTAGCTAACAAATCCTTTTTTAAACTTTTGTTACATTAAAACATCTTATTTTAGCTTATACTAATAAGCTATAACCTGCAAATATCATTTGGAATCCTAAAATAAGCTTGCATGGCATTTTGGACTTGTTTTGCAAAAGTTTCCATGCATAGGGGTATATATCGTAACTTTCTGAAATTTATAACTAAAGGGGCTGAAAATGTCATTTTCTTAAAGTTATAACTATAAGGACCTATTTTTCCAAGTTTCAAAGTTAAAGGTTTAATATATATATACTTTTTATATAAAGGACTAAACTTGTAAAAGTTTATAAACCAAGGGTATATATTGCCAATTTTGCAAACTTATAAAATATTATATTTTTATATTAATTATAAAAATATATATATATATATATATTATTCTAGCTTTTGAAGAAACTTAAAACTATAATGTATCACATTACTAGGGAGCTTCATGTAAGGGGTTTCATTTGGGTATACGTTTTGACGAGTTTGCTGGATTTACGATTTAAAGTGTCCTGGCTCCTTAAACGTTTACTACATGACCTCTGAATTATGATGGCCCAAACAGTGATACAATATTTCCATAATAAATCTAATCAAAGTGATATTTCATTATGACATAAAACATATCCAATCAAACTAAGACTTGACATATTACCCAGGTTGTGTGACGAAGCCGTTACTTTCATTTCATATACTTTTGCCATCAATCAGATTTCCCTGTACTGTTAAGGTGAGTTCATAGCCTCGCATTCAATCTTTTAAATGTTTCATAAACCCGCGAGGGGGATACATGCTATAAACCATGAATGCAAGTATTTTTCTGTATGCTATCTTGATACATTATTGCCTAAGTCCCTACTTTTGCCATTAAGTCCCCACTATCATGAACCGTTAATTACTCGTCGGGGTAAGCGCAAATGCTGTGAATAGATCTATTTGGGACTGGACTCCCCGTTGGTGTACCTATACTATCGGTAACCAATAGCACACATTTGAATAACTTTACGGGTGTTTTGGCAAAGATACCCGTTGGGGCAATTATTTGTGGTTATTGATTAACCTAAGGCTTCGGTGTCATGAGCTTAGGGCAATAATATTGTTTTCCATGATAATTGTACATGCATGCAATTATTACAAACTATGGGTGTATAACAACGTAACCCACTATTGAACTTGTATTCAAACTACTTTACTTAAACCTATGAATTTCACTCAACCTTTGTGTTGACTTTTTAGCATGTTTATCTCAGGTAATTGAGCAACTTAAAGCACGGAGTGGCACGGACTTGAAGATGGCTAAACTGTTATCATTCAAACTTTATGTTTTCATGTAGATTTTGGGACCTCACTTTTTGTAAAAACTCTGATGAATAAATGAATGATAACTAAATTTTCCAAAAACGTCTCTTTACGATTCGTTTTCTATGATTATGACTATTGTACTATGAAATAATACCCCATATTAGCTTCCGCTGCTATATGTGTAAAAATGGGGGTGTTATACTGAAGCAACTGTAAAAAGAGATCTTCAATTGGAAGATGCTGATGGTATTGATTGTCTACCAAATGCTACAATTTTTGAACAGCTTACACTAATGGGGTATGAAAAACTTTCATAGAAGCTTACTTTTTATAAGGCATTCCTCTCTCCCCAATGGAAATTTCTTATCTATACTATTTTGCAATGCCTAAGTGCTAAGACTACAGCATGGAATGAATTTAGTAGCACTATGGCCTCTGCATTTATATGTTTAGCAACAAACTAAAAGTTTAACTTTTCCAAGTATATTTTTTAAAAGCATGGTGAAAAACTTGGATAGTGCTGGAAAATTCTTGATGTATCCAAGATTTGTGCAAGTATTTTTGGATAATCAACACGAAGGAATGATAAATCATAACAGAATTTATATTGCACCATCTCACACAAAGAAGGTTTTTGTTAATATGAAGAGGCAAGGAAAGGACTTTTCTAGTAGAGTAACACCATTATTTCCAACAATGGTGGTTCAAGCTCAAGAAGAAATGAGTGAAGGTTCAGACATGCCAACTGATCCCCATCATACACCCACCATTATTCCACCATCAACATCATAACCTCAAAGGAAATAGAGGCCTAGGAAACCCAAGAGAAAGGACATTGAGATTCCTCAGTCTAGTGTTCATGTGGAGAATGCAGCAGATGAGGCTGTCTATGAGGGGAGGGATGATAGTTTGGAAAGGGCTACCACTACTGCTACTGGCTTAGATACAGAGCAGGACAGAGGTAACAT
>BQNB010162463.1:0-14557 GCA_026074375.1 Tanacetum coccineum | reverse complement strand
TGATCATTTTCAGTCTACGCGATTTAGCTTAACGATTAAAATTAAAAGTGAACGCGTACGAGAAAAAAAAAATATATTGAAATTAAATAGTATTGTAAATGACCTGAGAATACGAAATGTTACAAAAGTCCTCTACGACCTCCCCATTAATTGTTCTTACTGCATCTTCTGAGACATTACTACAACAAGTTATTAGTTGGTTACATCAGGAGTTTTCCATGACAGATTTGGGTTCGCTTAACTAATTTTTAGGTATTTATGTTACACGAGATTCTTCAGGGATGTTTTTATCTCAGAAGAAATATGTTGTTGAGAATCTTGAGCAGGCTGGTATGGTTAATTGTAATCCCAGTCAGACTCCTGTTGATACTGAGTCTAAACTTGGTGATATTGATGATATAGTTTATGATCCGAATTTATATCGGAGTCTAGCAGGTTCTCTACAATATCTTACTTTTACTCGACCAGATATTTCATATGCTGTACAGCAGGTTTTACTTTATATGCATGATCCGCGAGAGCCTCATTTCTCGACTCTTAAACAAATTTTACGGTATGCTCGTGGCGCTTTAGATTATGGGTTGCAGTTATTTACTTCCTCCGCTACAGATTTGGTTGCTTACTCAGATGCAGATGGGCTGGTTGTCCAACTACTCAGCGTTCGACTTCAGGTTATTATGTATTTCTTGGCAACAACTTACTCTCATGGTCCTTTAAACGTCAGCCGACGCTTTCTCGTTCCAGTGCTGAGGCGGAGTATCGTAGTGTTGCCAATGCTGTTGTTGAGACTTGTTGGTTACGTAATTTATTGCGTGAGTTGCATTCTCCATTATCTTCTGCTACGCTTGTTTATTGTGACAACGTTAGTGCTGTTTATTTATCCTGCAATCCGGTTCAGCATCAGCGTACGATACATATTGAGATTGACATACATTTCATTCGTGATTTAGTTGTTGCTGGTCAGGTCCGTGTTCTTCATGTTCCATCCCGTTATCAGTTTGCGAATATTTTCACCAAAGGCTTACCTTCGACTTTATTTGAAGAGTTTTGATCTAGTTTGAGCGTCAATATGTCCTCCCGCTCTAACTGCAGAGGAGTGTTAGCCAGTGTTTATTATGTATTGTAGCCCACATTGTTTATTATGTATTGTAACGGGTTCAAGCCCAAGTTTAGAACTCTCTATGTATGCGTATATCTTGGATCGATTCATGTAATGCAGATAACTGACTTTCACCGTCCTTCAATATGTTCAATAACATATAGTTGGGCGTTTGAAATTTGTTAGGATGGTTATAGTTCCAGCCCACAAGAGCTGTCCCAGAGTGATCAAACTGAATTATTTAAAATAGGTACTTAATGAGCTTGGAATTGAGACCAATATAGCTTGCACAATTTCGGTTCTTTAACTCCTCACACCGATTGGTTGATAGTATGGTTGTCTGTTATGGTTACTCTTGGAAAAGGGCGTTTGAATGGGTTTTTTGACTGGTGTTTCTTTATTGCTTTTTTATGAAGCACTAAATCGTATCAAAGAAGGTCTCAGTGTTCCAATGCAAGTCAACACCCATAATCCCAAGTTTCAAATTCGGTACACACACATGAAGTTCCGAAAACTCTCTACATAAATTTTTGTTGTGTTTTGATGGAAAATCTGTCTAGTTTTTTCTAGAATAAATTCGTGCGGATCTACCTTAAAGTTAAACATGTATAATTTATACCGAAGTAATAGGAATAATTTGATTAAAACACAACTAATATAAACACTTATTGTATTACAAGTCTTTTAACATTAGCTTTTGAAAAAGCTCATGATTTCATTGGTAAAATGACTTTTAAAGACTCTTTAAAATACCGCAAAGCTTTGCATTGAATATGCTTAGACTAAGAGTAATCTGACCAAACCAGGTGACCAAACCAGACTGCCACATCAACGCCATCTCAGCTTTCTCTCTCTTAGACCAAACAGTGACCAAACCCTTGTAATTCGACTGGACAAGTGACCAAACACTTTTTCTAAAAAAATTAAAATTTCATTAGTTAAAATAAAACATTACAATAAATAAAATTAAATTAAAAACAATACAATAAAATTAGTGCTCATTTTCTCTACGCCAAAGATGTTCGACTAAATCGGCTTTGAGACTAAGATGAGCGTCCGAGTCGTTAATATCTCTGATAACTTGTAACCGATTTTCTTCTGATCGTATTGGATCATCTTCACGATGTTGTTCTTCCCGAAAAAACTTGGGAGAGATTGCCTTCTTTCTGTCTTTTATGATCATATTATGTAATATGATGCAAGTGTACATCAATTTCGTAATTGTCCGAAGACTTCGTGACCGTGCAGGAGTTTTGATTATAGCCCACTTTTTCTTTAGCACGCCAAACGCTCGTTCCACATCTTTTCTTGCTGCTTTATGTGCTTGCTTATATCTTATTCTCTTCGTATCATGCGCGCCTGGATGTGAGATAGACTGGATAAGAACAGACCATTCCGGATATATCCCGTCAGTAAGATAATATCCCCATTTATAGTGCACGTCATTAGCCACGAATGCAACCTCTGGTGCTTTCCCTTCTTTGAGATCGTTTAAAAGAGGTGATTGACGTATAACGTTGATGTCATTGTTTGACCCTGCAACACCAAAGAACGCATGCCAAATCCATAAATCTTGTGAGGCAACCGCCTCTAACAAAATGAATGGATCTGATCCTGAATCACCCCTACAGAATTGACCATGAAGTCCAACTGGGCATTGAGCCCAAGGCTATTTCGTATAGTCAATGCTTCCTACCATACCGGGAAACCTATGTTTCTCCTCGTGACATATGTGGACGATACCCGTATTGTTGATTAAACGCGTTGTGCATCTCCATTTGTTGTTGTTGTTGGCTCGGAGGAGAAAAAGGATTATTCATGTACATAGGTTATGAATAATTTGAGTGGTATGTAAACCCGGCGGGTTGGAAAGGCATTGTAGGTGATTGGCCATGTAACGTGAAATTGGGCTCGGATATTATTGGAATGTTTTGTTGTCGTCGGGATCTTGAGGTTTTGGTTTTTGGATTATTGGAAGACATTGTTGTTGTTGTTGATAGTGATCCGTATGTTTTTGCAATAAAGAAGTGCAATTTGTGTTTGTTCCATATAGTGGAAATGTTTAAATGTTTCATTAAGTCATTTATGAAAATTTATCATGACAACCAACCGTTCAGTCTCTTTCAAATAAATTTATATCCATTTTTGTTCAATCTTTTTCTTCATTTAATCTCCTCATTTCCTCTTTATGTTAACAATAAATGTATATGATTCAATGCAAAGCTAATTTACTAGTTATTCAAGAAAAAGTAGAGCAATAATTTCGTTAAGGATATTCAGTATCAATAAATGCATACATTTTTGTTGCATGACACATTATTGATGTTATTAATTATTTCATGAAAGATTTAAAAATATAGTGTCCAAATCAAGTAAAAGGGTTATTTCTAGAAAGGTGGTCCCAAATATATTTTGTAAGCATATAGTTTTTCAATATCAATTTATGTAGGCTTTCACAAATACTCCTCGCCATATAACTCCAAAACCCCATTACAGAAATTAACGAGACAATCAAGAGCAATTTTAGTACCAATTTGTAGATACTCGTCTAACGAATCTGGAACTGACCCGTATGCTAATTGACGAATTGCGGAGGTATATTTCACTAACGAGGAAATGCCACATCTTCCGACAGCATCAATATTTTGTTGAAAATACGGGTACGCATCATTCAAGTCTTGAACAATCCGATTGAATAGTTTTCGTCGCATTCAAAATCGTTCACGGAATTGTTTTAGGGTATACATTGGTTGTTCAGCGAAGTAAGTTGCCACTAAATGATCATGAGCACCGTGACGATCTCTAACAATCGGGTTATGTCGGATTATTGGTGTTGTAGAAGTGGAAGCTAGTAAAAGCGTAGCGGCATCTTTAAAAAACCCGAACACTAAACTATTAACTTCCTCTTCTTCATCCGTATCATCAAAAAAGAATTGATCGGAATTCATTTTTTTGATTTGAGAAATAAATAGGTAGAAATAATTGTTGTTGGTGTGGTTGTAGAAGAAGGTATATGTAAAATGAAATGACTTATACAAAAATGAAACTGCAGAAATGGTTAGGGAAATTAAATGACTTATACAAAAATGGAACTGCAAAAAATGGTTAGGGAAATTGAATGACTTATAAAAAAATGAAACTGCAAAAAATGCTTGTGCTAGCTTGAGTCTCTCCAATTCCAATTCCTGCTTCTTGATCCTCACATACTCAAAGGAGGCCTCCTTCCTTGACGAAAACAGTGGCGCTGCACATTGGGTGAATTTGCTAAGAAACGCGTCAACAAGACTAGGGTCCGCTGCAACTGAAGATGCCGAACGAGCAGCAGAGGTTGATCCCATCCTCTTAGTCTTGTCTCAACCTATTGGTCGAGACTCTTCAATCTCTTCATCCCCTAAATCCGCTGCTTCGTCGTTCAGATTCAAACCATTATGTGCTGAGTCCGAGGCGCTTTCCGATGTCCTTGGCGTATGGCGAATGTGCATTTCATAATATTTTCAATGTCGGTCAATGTTGGTTTTCTTAAATACTTCGACATGTACACATCAATGGTGCACTTATTAAAATTATCTAGACGATTACATGCAGTATGCTTACCCATTTGAAAATATTCATCAAATGCATCAGGTGTGTTGCCGTATGCCAATTGGCGTATGGCGAATGTGCATTTCATAATAACACTCAAACTCATTCGACCCGTAGCATCGGGTCGGACTGTAAAGAATTTAAAATGCTTTAGAAGATGATCGACAATATAAGATTTAATACCTTCGACTATATCTAGAAATAGTTTCCGGCTCATACGATATCTTCTTCGAAAATAGTATAACGGATACTTATAATCTTCATTAAAATAGTCGGCCATCAAATGTGTTTCGGCAACCTCACGTTCACGGTGGATCGGGTTACGGCTCAATCGAGGTCGATTTTGTTCTTCTTCTAACCGTTGGTTATACTTGTACGCGTGCATCATAAACCAAATGTCGGTTTCGTCAAAGACCTCGAAAAAGTTGTTACATTCTTCATCACTTTGATTAGGATCCATTGTGAAAGAATGAGTCTTTTTGTAGAGAGAATTTGAGTTTTTTGTGTGAAAAATGGTTAAATGGTGGTGTACTATATATAAGATGGGTATTTTTTTTGAAAACTAGCCGTTATGTACCGTTGGGGGGGGGGGGGTGTTTTTGATTTTTTTATCTTAAATTTGGTGTTACCACGGACGTTTGTGGGTTAACTCCCAGCCTAACATTGTTGGTTAAAAGGGGCGGGCGATATGTTAACGCCGCCTAACGACGTGCCACATGAGCATAACGTCGGGGTGGGCGTTACCATATCGTGCCCTCTAGCAGCAGCAAAATCATCACAAATGACATATTTAATAACCAAAGAAGGTCTAGAAAAGATAACAGCAAACAAATACTGAATCGGTTTTAATATAAATATCTTAAACTCTCGAACTTGATGGAATATTAACGTCTCACCTTTATAGGTAACGAGGTTTGTAACCCACGCTCCGCCGCGGAGCGCGCAGGACTAACTTTGCAACAAACCGATAACCCCAAGGACTATTTCCGTTAAATGTTTTTGATTTTTTTACGAAAATAGTCCTTACCAAAGAAGGTCTAGAAAAGATACCAACAAACAAATACTGAATCAGTTTCAATATAAATATCTTAAACTGTCGAACTTGATGGAATATTAACGTCTAACCTTTATAAGAGAACGAGGTTTGTAACCCACACTCCGCCGCGGAGCGCGTGAGACTAACTTTGCAACGGACCGATAACCCAAAGGACTATTTGCGTTAATTGTTTTTGAATTTTGTATGGAAATAGTCCTTGAGGTTAGCGTTCCGTTGCAAAGTTAGTCATTAAGGACTAACTTTGGAACTAACCAATAACCTCAAGGACTATTTACGTTGATTTTTAAAAAATATATAGTAAACTTCAACATTTTTTATAAAATCGTACGTATGTCAGAAGCATTGCGATATTGGGTTCGTTTTGTTCGCAATTCGACGATTTTTACAACGACATATTTTTTTACGAATGAATCGATAGATATACATTCCATATTTAATAAATAAAGTTTGTTATATAAGAAAGTCATAAATAGAAAAAAGTTTAATGTCGTTTTAGTAACTTTTGACATATTTTGAGGGTGCGTTTTGTAAGTTTTTTTTACCTCGATAGTGGTGAAGTTTTTTATTTAATAGTAAAAGTCAAGAAATAAAAGCATGTTGCTCTTTAAAATATACTTATAACGAGGCCTTACCATACCCGTGCGTTGCACCGGGTTAGCTTGGGTTTTTTTATGTAGTTCTAGTTTGAAGGTTATATGAACTGTCTTGAGTTTATTAAAGATGGACGTTAATGTTGTCATATGAACTGGCAATGCGGTAGATAAGCTGGTTAGGGTACTCGATATTATGTTTCTGGTTTGGTAATGGATACCATCTTTTAGTTTAGGGGCTTATATTGTTAGCATATAAAGTTCCAAGGTTAACTTTGTGCTAGTGTTAAAAGTTGAGGGTTTAGTCTGTGTTGTTGTAAATGTGTGGGTTTCTAGTTCTTCTTTAGTTCATCTTCAGTTACATAGGGTTGGGTTTGTCGTATTATTTCTGCAACGCCGCCTGAATGGCAACAGTCGCGATTCTTCATCTCACCCATTTCCACCACACGGTTCATTTCTTTATTCTCCACCACACAAATACTCTATTTATAGGCACACCTGCATGCCTTTGTTCTCATCATCTTCACAACTTGTTATTAATCTATTACTTCTTTTCTATTCTATTCACTCTGATTAACAATGGCAGCACCTGGAGGAAACAATCAAGTGGCTAGGCGTGTAATTGATGATCTCATTGAGTTTAGCGGTGAGACATCTGTGGATGGATATATGAGCTTCTTTAAGTCCCAACAGATTGCTGAGACCCGTTCCTTTATCAATCGAATGCGTGATGAAGTCAATACTGCTAGGAATTTATTTGGACAGCTCACTGCCCTAATTGCTGAGTTGGAAGCCGAACAAAATCAGGGGGAGCTATTTGATACTCTGATGGATCTTAGGGATGATCGCGCAAATGCGCGGATTAAGCAACAGGGTTTGAATAAGCTTGTGAATGATGCGGACGAGGAGGTTGAGGCAAAGGAGGCACAGGTGCAGGCGATGAATCGTTGAAGGGTTGTTGTCTAAGGAATGGATGGTTTATTTTGGTCCAGTGTTATCGTTTATGTTTAATGTCTCTTTTTAATGTTTAGTTTATGGGTATGATCTATGTGTGTCAAGAATGAATATTGTATGGATGTTTTGCTTTTTGATCCATATTAATGAAAATGATGGTTGTTATTAAAAGTAATTGCTTTGCATTTTTGTTTTGTTCCTGTTCCTATAATTGTGCATTCATGAGTTTATATGGTTGTGATGTATTTTTGCATAGTCCCAAGTTATATTCTTGTTGTTGAGTACCTTGCGGGTTCTTTCTCGTGCTTGTGAATATATTGATTGCAGCTTATTTGTAAACTTGTTTGTGGTTTGTGGCCTAATATATCTTTTTAGCCTGTGATCTGCAAAAACTATGTTGTGTTCAATGTAAACAATGTTTACGGAAGCTAGAGGCGGTTTGATTTGGTGGTAGCGTGTTGTTCTGTTTTGTGTTGATGTTTGACGGTTGATATATGTTGATCCTTTAGTGTTAAAGATAGGTTTAGTTTGAACGGTATTTGTAAGCTGTGAGTTTTCAGGCTGTGTTTTCTGTATTTTATCTATCACTGAAGTTATGTTGTTTGTGTTGAGGTGTGCAGGCTAACTATGCCTAGCTACAATTGAATGGGGAGATTTTGGTACACATATGGCTGTTATTAAAAGTAGTGCGTTTCTTCTCCTTGTTGATTTTTAAAAATGTTGTTGTGTATTCAGATATTGGTTGCGGTGTTAGAGGTTAATCTGTGCCGTAATTGAGTGCGGTGTTAGATTCCAAAGCCATGGTGATGTCTTGGGTGCTTATATGACTGATGGCTATTCTGCAAAGGTGAGAATTTCCTGCTATTCGTGTTGTAGTTTTTAATAGTTGTTTAGAACCCTGTGAAAGGATTTGCGTAGTGTGTATGTACAACACATAGGATGCATAGGTCCATTGCAGTTGGTCGGTTATATTTTCGGGTTGAATATGTATCAGTTAAGTAATCAAAGCATATGGGCTGTTAGAATTTTCTAGGTTTTGAATCATTAATTTTAGAACTAATGCCTGTATCAGTTACGGAATGTTTGGTGGTTTTGTTTAATTAGCCTGATAATTATGTGGGAATGTACTGAACCTTTTTTTCCCCTTTCTTCTGTAGGTTTGGAAGGAGTAGCAACACCTGGCTTTATGAGCACCCGCCTGGACTTTTTGATGTTTTCATCAGGACTTGTCGGTGTGTTGGTTGACACAACATCCTCTGCTACAACCTCTTCTGCAGCAAGTCTCCAGCACGTGAAGCTTTCAAAAGTCCCGTGTTCGTAATAGCTCTGAGTTTTAATCTCCATTGTTTGGATGGTACCAACAATGTTTGCCAACGCCCGGGGTAATCCCGCATCATCTGCATATCCAAAACCCACATCCTCATCAGCTGAAGCAAGGGTATCTGCGGTGCACTTCACCAACTCTATGGCGGGTTCATCAAACATGACGACCACCGTGGATGCTGTCTTGTCAGAAACGTCCAGTTCAAGTCTGTATCTGCACATATAACGCACTATATCTCAGGTACGTGCCATTATGCGCACATGTCAGACTATTTTATACACACCTAAAACTCAGGTTGCCCATCTTTTTTACTTAAAACATTACCTTAGCACTGGATACTCAACAGCCTTTCCACACGCTTGGCACCAAAAACTCCCCTCCCTCCGCACAACCCCTTTTTTGCATTTCTCTCCCCCGCACGATGGGAAGTTCCATCCCTTACGTGTCCTGATGCCATCAATCTTGACTTTGCATTTGAAGGTGGTAGACTGAAAGGATATTTGTTTTTAAAATAAGTTAGCATATCAATGCTTTTGGGTCAGCTTGATAGTCAATATTAAGAACCTTACATCATTTTTACGATTTCGGGCCCAAATCAGCAGGTTTTCCAATGTCCCTTCCTTAGCTTGAGAATAGTCAGCATGCACCGCAGCCTGGCTCAGGGTTACTTCATCCTCACTGCAGCAAACATACACGGTAAGAATACTTTAGAAAATCACAAAGCATTTTTACACATATTACCTGGTTTGGGTCCTTAATGCTCTAAGCGCAGGAATCTGAGGGTCATCTAGGATCTGAGATGAAGAACCGCTAGACAGGTATAGCTTATCTAAAATGCAAAACGTAGCATATAAATATTATGCCATCATTGATACCTTGAACAAAAAATATAGGGGGCAAGGTTCCTTACTATTATAAAGCTTGACATTCATCACAGTCATCACAACGTAATATAGACCTACATTGCTTGTTTTCTTCTCAATCAAGGCATCTCCAAGGCCTCCCCACAACGTCACCCTGATTGCTTGCCCACTGTTTTATATGCAGGAATAAAAGGCGAATCTTAATAAAGCACTACAAACAAATAAACACGGAGATTAAAGCCACCAACCTGCCATTGGCTAGAGAGAAGTCAAGCTTCCGGGAACCGCTTTTTTGATAGGTGATGCGGCCTACATTCGTCACATATCCGGCTACATCTGTAAGGTATGTGATTCCTGACAATTAGGCACGGAATGCAAGCTAGCAGTTAAAGAGCCTACCACACATTACCTATCAAATATTTGTTATCCGTAAGTTCAATGCTGGCCAATTCTATCACCTAGAAGGGATACCGGACAAACCCACCACCTTTGACAGACAACCTTCTCACAGACGCGGCGCCATCAAGCTCAATCATATAAGGGTCATCTCTGAATATACGGTACTCCTCTCTATTAGCCTGTACCACAAAGTTTTTAATAGAATAGACGAACCCTTCCTTTAGCTTGAGAAAGTTGTGGGATACATTAGCTTTAGCAGAACCATGGATGGCGTTACCTTGTACAAATGCAAGTCAACAATTGAAAGATATCCAATCATATTAAACCAATAACTCACATACCTTTGCATATGACATGACAAAATCCGTACTGACATAACGGTCGGTAACAGTGTGCACATCCCAGCTACGACAAATCATGACATTGATCGTTCCAGTAACACCCTGTGTTAGCTCATCCAGGTACAACTCAGATGGCGGGCGTGCCGTCTCAGTAGCTGGGGGGAGGTTCTCCCCAGGCGATGCATTCTGAGCATTAGTAGCCATCTTGTTTGTCGTTTTAATTTAGATATGCAGGTTTGTTAGATGGGTGACTCAAGCCCAACAACATAGCATGGAATTTATACCACAATGGAACTCCTATCATACCTGCAATAACTATTGTAACTGCCAAGGCTCTCCAGGTTTTGGTATTTATGAATAGTTATACACTCTCATCAATGAAGAAGAATGTAAGAGTGAGGTGACTTTACTTTTGATCAGTTGGAAGGTCACGAAACTTAATGCAGAAATCATTATGCCTGCACATTAAATCCAGAATCTGGATCTTTATATATAATAAATAGATTATAATTATAATAGTAAGCTTTTTTTAACTTTTACAACTAATAAATCAAAGTTCGTTATTTATTTATTTCATAATTTATATATCGAAAAACTCGACAATGACATGGTTTACAAGTGAACCTTCGCCTAGTACAAAAATGAAAACTATAGTTATTTGAAAATGATGTGAAAATGGTCAATTGTCAAGCCTAACGTGCAAATATTCGTCACACCCTGCAAGGAAACAACCTCGACATAGTCAAACAAGCTACATTTTACCCCTCAACTTTCCTTCATTTAAAAAAAAAACACTTGAAACAATATTTTTACCGTCATCTTTCACTACATGCTTCTACTACAGAGCCATCTCATTGATTTGGGTGGTCTGATGCGAAACTAGATATGAGGCCCCGTAAGTCACTAAATGCTTAACAAAAATAAATGCTTGTATTGATATTACGCAAAGTGTTTCAAATATCTTACATTAACAACAGTCCAGTATTATGCTACCAACAAAAAAACTACAAATATTTGGCCTGTTAACAAATATCCTATTTTGAGATATTTCTTCATAATTGTGGCCTAACCTATTTAATGCATTAATATATTTGTACATTATATATTGTTGATTTTTATCGGTAATATTAAGAGTAATTATATAATATCTCATAATGAAACTCTATAGGATATTGATTTAATTTTCTTATATAATAATGTCTAGGTAATTTATTATGGAAATGATTTCATAATCATTACCTAATTAGGAGTTGATCCATGTTTGACCTCTCTTATAAATATAGAAGATTACATAATAAATACACAGAGGATTAAGTAGAAAATCTCCATCTATCTCTCGTATCAAGTAAGTTTTAATGTTATGCTTAATGTTATTTGATCGTCAATATTAATCAATATGATTATATATAATATGAAAGGAAAGGGAGGTAAGATGTACTAACATTTATGTTGATTTCTTTCTAGAAGAAAAAAAATAGAAAGTTCGAAGACCAGCCACCTTCTTCATTTTATTATTATTAGGTTTTCTTTCTTGTCCTAAATTATTAAACTTGTTTTTTTTCAACGCACAACATGAATCACTGACAACACTAACCGATCTTCATACAACAAAAGGTATACATTAATCCGTAGTAATTTATTACTCCCTCCGTCCCACATTAAGCGTCCACTTGACTTTTTCAAAGTCTTTTTTCTTCAACTTTGACCTTAATGATTTCTTCTTATGTTATATGATACTTGATGCAAGATATATGAATGGATAGAGTTTTGAATATATTTTTCGTTGGTATAATTTTCGTTCAATATTATATAACACAAACAAAAATATTTATGGTCAAAGTTGATGAATGAAGACTTAAAAGATTCTATTGTGGACACTTAATATGGGACGGAGGGAGTATTGTTTTTGTTTAAAGTTTAAGTTATGAATCTCTACTTATTATGCTGTATGTATTTAAGGTTTTATTATTTGTAATTAGTTTCAGTCATGAGGTTTGGATCTAGGGCTTGATTTTATAGATTTTATATGTTTGTTTTTATGTTTGGGTTAATGGCATATAATAGCAACGTACTTTCCCATTTGAGCCATTATCAGATATGAACTCCAAAAAGTATCACAATACCCATCGAACTTTATATGAACTGTCTGATATCAGCAACTTGACCAATTTTTCTTACAAAATTCACGTCATGAGACACATGTACATGTCATATCCCTTCTTTTAGAGCGTTAGGTTCCATGTCAGCCCCTAATACACACCGTTAGGTTGTCTTCCCTAATAAAAACACATATAACCCTAACACTAACGCATACAACCTAACGGTGTGTATTAGGGGCTGACATGGAACCTAACGCTCTAAAAGAAGGGATATGACATGTACATGTGTCTCATGACGTGAATTTTGTAAGAAAAATTAGTCAAGTTGCTGATATTGGATCAGTTCATATAAAGTTCGATGGGTATTGTGATACTTTTTGGAGTTCATATCTGATAATGGGTCAAATGAGAAAGTACGTTGCTATTATATGCCATTAACCCTTATATATTTTGTTTTTATCGTCATGCAGCATGCGATTGCGAAATAGCAATGTCTGTTTACATGCCTTATGCTTCAAGTATTACAGTATATTGTAAGCGTAAGGTGCCTGTGAGCTAGCTTGGATTCTTAATATTTTGGGCTTGTTATTGTTAATGCAGAAAGACTCTTTGATGGAAATGAGTTTCCACATTCCAACTTCTAACACTCAGTTTGTTGGGGATGAAGATCGTCCTCCTGCACAAGTAAGCTGCCTTAAAATATTCACTGCTATATTTGCGGTTAGGGGTCACATTTTCTGATATTTTAATTACATTTTACCAGGTTTTCCGTGAAAAAATAATGTCAATGGCTGATGTTGGTAGTGGAGGTGAGGAAGCTGTTGTAACTTTTGACACCATCACAATTCTTACTCCAAGGTATGGCTTCTGCTAGTTTGTGTTGGCAGCTGTTTCCTTTGTGTTTTTTTAGGATTATTAATGTGTTATGACAAATCATGTACTTATTGTAGGGGACGATACAATGTTGAACTTCACCTGTCGTTTTTGCGACTTCAAGGGCAAGCGACTGATTTTAAAATACAGTACAGTAGTATTGTTCGTGTTTTTGTCTTACCAAAGGTTTTTTCTTTCTTCCTTTACACGAAACAACGAATATTTACAAGTCACAACTTTACTTGATTGTTTCAGTGTCTTGATTATGTTTGTCATTGGTCATTGGATCTTTCACTACTTGCATATGGGAATCAAACATACTGAAAATGAATCTGATATCCCTCTTTGCTTATGCAGTCCAACCAACCTCATACCTTTGTTGTTGTTACCCTGGACCCTCCTATCCGCAAAGGTCAAACAATGTACCCACATATTGTGATGCAGGTACTATTCATACCCTGCTTTTTAGATTTGTTCTTTAACATGCTTGGCTTGACATCAAACTTATATCTGATGTGAATCTTTTTATGTTGGTGCAGTTTGAAACTGATTATGTGTTTGAGAGCACTTTGGTGATGAACTCGGACTTGTATGATACCAAGTACAAAGACAAGTTAGAGCCGTCATATAAGGTAATGATTCTAACATGTCTTATACTATAGCCACAGCTCTATGATCAACTTCCTGTATGAATGATGATAACAGGGTATACATTTGTAGGCATTGGCTCTCACTTTATAAATCTGAAATAATTTTCTTTTTTACAATAGGGTCTTATTCATGAAGTGTTCACAATGGTCTTGCGTGGCTTATCTGGTACAAAGACCACTAGACCTGGGAAGTTTCGTAGTTCTCAGGATGGTTACGCTGTTAAGTCTTCATTAAAAGCTGAAGATGGGGTTTTGTATCCGTTAGAAAAGACCTTTTTCTTTCTGCCAAAACCTCCAACACTGATTCTTCATGATGAGGTATGATGTTTCTTTTATTTGGTCCATGCTATAACTTAAAGATTTAGTTGAATTTGTATTGATTCATTTACTTTATAGATTGACTATGTGGAATTTGAGAGACATGCTGCTGGAGGATCAAACATGCATTACTTTGATCTTGTTATCAGACTCAAGACGGAGCAAGAACATATTTTTCGTAATATTCAGAGAAATGAATACCATAACTTGTTTGATTTCATTACGTGAGTACAAGTCCTGTTTAGCTTTAAGATTATCAATATGGGTTACTATAACTATTGTTTCACCATAAAATTTATGGCTTCGTGTAGTTCAAAGGGTCTAAAAATTATGAACATGGGAGCTGGTCTTCAAGCTGCAGCGGGTGTTGCAGCTGCGCTGCAGGATGAGGTTGATGATGCTGTTGAC